>SZWC01009513.1:4676-34643 GCA_023375785.1 Penium margaritaceum
CCTATGGTGGTGGCTATAGCCGTTGTAAAGCCACCTGTGGTGTGGGGGATTTTTTTTCTTCCTTCTTCGGCCGTCACAGCGAGCCTGCTTGTTGCTGCGAGCCGCGAGTTGTAAGCAGCGAGCTCACTACTCGCTCCTCATTGCTTGCTATGGGCTGCGAGCAGCAAGCTCGATATTCGCAGCTCACTGCTTGCTACGAGCATTGGGTTGCAAGCAGTTGTAGCTACAGTTATAGCTGTTGCGACCTGTAGCAATTGGTGCTACGAGCTACTGGTGGCCGCTACTGCAGCTGCTGGTATTGGCTGCTACAGGCTGCTGCTGGCTTCTGCTCGTTGCTACTACTGCTGCGGCCGGCTGCTTTTGTTGCTTGCTGCTACTGTGTACTGTTGTTGTTGCCAGCTGCAATTGCTGGCTGCTACTGTTGCTTGCTGTTGCGGGTTGCTACTATTGCGAGCTGCCACGAGCTGCCGCTGCTGCCAGCTGCTGCTATTGCGTATAGCTGCTACTGGCTGCTGCTGCCACTGCTCGCTCCTACTGCAAGCTGCTGCTGCTGTTGTTGCTTGCAGCACACTCACACCTGGTTGACGTCGCGACGTGCGTCGTCGTTGTGGTGCGTGACGTCATTGGCCGCTTACTTCCTTGCGTCACAAGTGGGGGTCAGTGCTGCCGGAAAAATCTAGGAGCACTTCCCCTGGCCTAGTGGCCGTGGGGAAAAACTTGACGCCGCCACCAGGCTGGTAAATGCTGCCGTAAAAAATCTGGTTGCATTTTCCCTGCACTGGCGTGTGTGGTGGTCTGCAGACGTTGTCTGGCACTTGTACGCCAGTCTTCTACTCCTGTTGTTGCGCTCTGGCTCTGATATCAAGCTAGAATACCTAGGCAGTAAGGTGAGGCAGCAGCGTTGTTGATGCAGCGTGTGGGCATCCACGCTCATTGCTTAGTCAGCTGCCCCCTTAGTCTGCTGCTCTAGAATCTAAGTATGAGTGCTGTGGGTTTGTTGCTTAAAGGTGCGCGCCACAGTGTTAGCGCCAAAAAGTAGCTGAGAACTGGAAAGAACTGAGTAAGGATCAAGAATGCAACACAATGGGAGACCCCTCCAAGAACTAGCCTCCCACAGCTATGTAGAACTTGTTACTCAGTTCACCAGCCAATCAGAAAATAGCTCTATTTTCAGGCTGGCAGGTTTTCTTGGTGAGCCCTGCCAGACGGCTGACGGCCCAAAACCCGGGCGTTGTCCGTTTCGCCTAAAACCTGGACCATACCATAATACCAATGCTGCAAAGGAATTTGTGCGGTCAGAATCAGATAGAAAAATAGCAATGAGGATTTATGGCTTCCCAAACCCAGGCAGCGCCTACACTAGTCCCTGGTGACAATAGTGCCACGCTAGCATGAGATTTGGACCCTAAGCAGAGCAGGACGCTATAGATGCAATGGTGCAGTAAGATTCAGCACTGGACACATGCAGAGTGCATGCGCAGTGGCAGTGACCGCCGGCGGCCCAGCCGCCAAGGATGCCCGCCGATGGAGCTGAGCACGTCGCCGGAGGGAAGAAGCTCCAGCAAACTACGTGTAACCCTCAGTGTGCCTCGGCTCCACTGGACGTCACTCCAGCAGCGTTGAGTCTTGCCGTCATTCATCTACATTTGATGTACACAAGCAAGGAGGACAGAATAGAGCACAATGAGAGATGTGAGAAAAAACCAACAGCATTCTGCGATACGCGAATTGAGCTGCGAGACTGTGTGCAAAGAGAGCTGCAAGACGCAACTTTGCCCCCTATTTTTTAAGTTCAGACTTGAAAACTGAAGTTCTAAGGACACACCAAGGACGTGAACAAGAGATTTGACCAAAATCCGATAGCAAGAAAGAATAGGGGCTTTGGACGAAACAGGTCCAAATTTCGAAGGCTGGAAGTTATAGCCGAATGTGACAATCACTTAATTCGGTGAAGAAAAGCAGTCGAATTCAAGGGGCAGTACGGTAACATGAGAGGAAGTAGGCATGCAACAAGAGGCTTGTTAGTGTTTATGTAGCAACTAGTCCAGTGTGCCAGGAGAGGATAAGATCTAGCCTGCCACCAGTTTCTAGGGAGCCGCAAGCTTACAACAACAGAGAGGCGGGTCTCCTCTCAAGGCTCGACAAAAATTCATTTTTTTCCTGGAACCTTTACAAAACAGACAATGCACATTTATCCAGAAATATCCACAAGCATCTCCTCTACACTGGAAGCATCTCGCTAGCTGCTATATGAACACACAACTAAATCATGTATACAAGCTCACCCCATGATTAGCTCACACAAAGATGCAAAGAAGGATGATGCAAGGGTATGCTTTGTTGAATACAAAGTGTACAACAAGAGGTATGTATGCAATGTATGGGCATCATGCTCGGATGAAGATGTCAAACAAACAAACCTGCATTGCATCCCCTCATGGTCCCCCCCTCCACCAACCCTCCTCTCCGTTGGCATGCCGACTGGCTAAGATGGATGTCAATCTCATGCATTAGTGGGTAGCCNGAAAGATCCACAAGCATCTCCTCTACATTGGAAGCATCTCGCTAGCTGCTATATGTACACACAACTTAATCATGTATACAAGCGCACCCCATAATTAGCTCACACAAAGATGCAAAGAAGGATTATGCAAGGGTATGCTTTGTCGAATACAAAGTGTACAACAAGAGGTATGTATGCAATGTATGGGAATCATGCTCGGATGAAGATGTCAAACAAACAAACCTGCATTGCATCCCCTCATGGTCCCCCCCTCCACCAACCCTCCTCTCCGTTGGCATGCCGACTGGCTAAGATGGATGTCAATCTCATGCATTAGTGGGTAGCCAGTCCGGACATCCTATTGTGTCGAGGACACACGACTTCAACTATCACTCACCTAAAACTCGCAAACAACATGCGGTCAGAGACACTCAAAGACAAAGACTGGAGATAGATAGTTGAGAGCAAGCATACAAATGAACATAGAATCTACATTGAATGATAACGTGATGCACCACATGGAGATCAATTTGGGACGTCATGTACAAGAAAGATACCAATGGCATCCATAAAATATTTAACTTGCAACTAGTAAGTGCCTTTGTTAAGAAGTTAGCATGCTGTTGCGTAGCCGCGAAGACGATCTCAACATCACCGGGTGTAATATGATCAGCTCCAGAATGATGCTGCTCAGTGACTTCATGCCGGTATGATTTGTGCAAGAGTGGTTCATGCCTTCATGTTTAGTAAGAAGCTTTGTGTTGCAGTTTTCACAACGCATGACAATAGAGCGACATGGTACACGTAGCTTAAGCACAAAACAACGATGCCAGATGGGCTCACATGTACTAGCACNAACTAGTAAGTGCCTTTGTTAAGAAGTTAGCATGCTGTTGCGTAGCCGCGAAGACGATCTCAACATCACCGGGTGTAATATGATCAGCTCCAGAATGATGCTGCTCAGTGACTTCATGCCGGTATGATTTGTGCAAGAGTGGTTCATGCCTTCGTGTTTAGCAAGAAGCTCGGTGTTGCGGTTTTCACAACGCATGACAATAGAGCGACATGGTACACGTAGCTTAAGCATAAAACAACGATGCCAAATGGGCTCACATGTACTAGCACAAAGCATGGCGTATTGTGCTTCATTGTATTTGTGGTCGACACAACCCTGCTTTATACTCTTTTATGAAAGAAGAGCTCTATCGAGAGGAAAAACAGAGTCCTTAGTACATGCATCAATGCCATGCANGGTGTAATATGATCAGCTCCAGAATGATGCTGCTCAGTGACTTCATGTCGGTATGATTTGTGCAAGAGTGGTTCATGCCTTCATGTTTAGTAAGAAGCTTTGTGTTGCAGTTTTCACAACGCATGACAATAGAGCGACATGGTACACGTAGCTTAAGCATAAAACAACGATGCCAAATGGGCTCACATGTACTAGCACAAAGCATGGCGTATTGTGCTTCATTGTATTTGTGGTCGACACAACCCTGCTTTATACTCTTTTATGAAAGAAGAGCTCTATCGAGAGGAAAAACAGAGTCCTTAGTACATGCATCAATGCCATGCACCTAGGTGTTTTCTCTAAAGCCATCAGTGGCAACATATGGCTACGCAAACAGCACAAGCCAACTTCAAGAGTAGTTGATATGCAACGCACAACACGCAAGGTGACCTATAGGTATTGCTAGCATGGGCATTGTTAGAATTGATCTCATAAGTTCACAAAGAAGGTAACGTCTTCCCGAGAGGTGGTAGCCGGGTGCATTAGTGAACCAATGACGAAGAGTGAGTGACATTGACTGTCTCTCCCAACTGCTATGATTATGGAGACTTGAGTAGTCATTGTTCATCAGAGGTCCTTGGCGTAGAACCGGTTGTGACGATGCAAGGAAGGGAGGAAAATGCTCGATACAATGTACATACACGACGTGGTGAATGTGGTGCAGCACCCAACATTGCCCGATACATTCAAGTTCTATGCTGAAACAATGTTTGACTGGCCCCAAACCCTTAATCTTGTAGGCACTTTGCAGGAGAGTCTTATGTTGATGAAATATGTTCCATGGGATGTGTCAAGGATAACTATCCCATGGCCACTTCAGATGCAGTCTGCCGAGCAGTTAAGGCCGTGTGAGCATTCATGTTGGTACCAAGGTGCGCATCGTTTGGGTCGATGTGGAACTTAAGGGCTGAGTGCTTGCAAGAGGTGCAGTTCCAACTGAATGCTGGATTGGAGTTGGAGGAGGAGGAGGAGGAGGTCGAAGCTTCCTTCCCTTTGCCTTTTTCCTTGCCCTTGGTGACCAGGGTGGCCCAAGGAGTAGAAGAGGGCTGAGCAGTGTCGACTGGTGCTGGCTGTGTTTAGGGTGGAGAAGTGCGTGGTGAAGACGTCGACGGTAGAAACAGTCCATAGGATAGACGCGTCCACTGCTTGTCGAGATTGTGTTAGGTTAATTCCCATAGCACTTTGAAACCAAGGGAAAATCCATGCCGAACAAGCTCACTAATGAGACGCTAGAGCTCAGAAGGCAGAACATCAGAAAGAAAGTGGATAGTCTCTAGGATGAGGTTGTTAAAATAACACTGATCTAATAGAGGGGCAAAATGACCAAGATTGCAGTGGAGGCAGAGATTGCCGCTTCAGTAGGCANCCACTTCAGATGCAGTCTGCCGAGCAGTTAAGGCCGTGTGAGCATTCATGTTGGTACCAAGGTGCGCATCGTTTGGGTCGATGTGGAACTTAAGGGCTGAGTGCTTGCAAGAGGTGCAGTTCCAACTAAATGCTGGATTGGAGTTGGAGGAGGAGGAGGAGGAGGTCGAAGCTTCCTTCCCTTTGCCTTTTTCCTTGCCCTTGGTGACCAGGGTGGCCCAATGAGTAGAAGAGGGCTGAGCAGTGTCGACTGGTGCTGGCTGTGTTTAGGGTGGAGAAGTGCGTGGTGAAGACGTCGACGGTAGAAACAGTCCATAGGATAGACGCGTCCACTGCTTGTCGAGATTGTGTTAGGTTAATTCCCAGAGCACTTTGAAACCAAGGGAAAATCCATGCCGAACAAGCTCACTAATGAGACGCTAGAGCTCAGAAGGCAGAACATCAGAAAGAAAGTGGATAGTCTCTAGGATGAGGTTGTTAAAATAACACTGATCTAATAGAGGGGCAAAATGACCAAGATTGCAGTGGAGGCAGAGATTGCCGCTTCAGTAGGCATTAGCAATCTCATCAAAGCTGATGAGAAGTGTTGGATGACACCATAATGATGCTCTAGACCTTTGTTTTTGGGGACCCCACTACTGGCATAAGCCATGGTTTAGCTTAAACAAATGCCACCATAGAAAATGGGGTTGCTTGGCTGAGATCGACAAGTTGTGAGAACTGCTTGGCTGTTGAAATAGTGGCAGCCTACCGAGATGGCTTGACTTGTTAGCTGCTAGGCTACAGGGCTACCTTAAAGATGGTGGATGAGGCCAAACAGCTGCTGGGGTTTTAAGGTTGCATAGCTGCTAATACAAGAATTGTAGCTGGCCAAGATGGCCAGACTAGATGGCTCCTAGGCTGCTAGGCTACCTGAAGCTGCTGGATAAGGTCAAAATACTGTTAGGGCACAGCCCACACTCGGTCTTGACGTAGCCTCTTTTGAGAAGCCACCCAAGACCAACTATCTATTCTGCGCTCAAGGTAAGATGCATCGCTGCATCTACCCTGACTCCCGTTCTCGAGCCCTTCGTCCTCTTGAGCTCGTCCATGCGGACCTTCTCGGTCCTCTCCCTGTCGAGTCTTTCTCCAATGGGGGTCGATACGTCCTGACCCTAACCGATGACTTCACTAGGATGCGATGGTCTATAACCTACGTCAGAAGAGTGATGCCGCTCTAGCGGTTTGTCTTTGGCTAGTGATGGCTGAGCGTCAGTCTTGCCACTCGCTGCATACCTTCCGCTCGAACCGTAGTGGCGAGTGTCTTGGTGAGATGGACAGTTTCTTTCCTGAGCGCGGGGTTTTTCACCACGTCTCTGCTCCTGCCACTCCTCACCAGGATGGTGTCTCTGAGCACTAGAACCGCACCATGGAGGATGCGGTTTGTGCTATGTAGTCTGAGTGCGGTCTCTTGGAATCCTTCGCTTTTGAGGGATTCACCTACATAACGTGGGTCTTGAACCGCCTCCCGCAAGGTCCTCTTCCGGACCACCATGCGAGCTCTGGTTTGGCCACCCTTCAAGCCCAAGCTAGTTGAATGAGTCCGGTCGTCGTCTTCGATCGTTGGGCTCTAGAGCCTAGCGAGTGTCAGGTTCCCACCTAGGCGCTCCACTCATAGCATTGCGAGTGGCAATCCTGGCACAAAGGCCCTCAGCCTGAGAGTCCGTACAGATCGCACAAAGGTACATCCAGCGCGTCCTGTNCATGGAGGATGCGGTTTGTGCTATGCAGTCTGAGTGCGGTCTCTTGGAATCCTTTGCTTTTGAGGGATTCACCTACATAACGTGGGTCTTGAACCGCCTCCCGCAAGGTCCTCTTCCGGACCACCATGCAAGCTCTGGTTTGGCCACCCTTCAAGCCCAAGCTAGTTGAATGAGTCCGGTCGTCGTCTTCGATTGTTGGGCTCTAGAGCCTAGCGAGTGTCAGGTTCCCACTTAGGCGCTCCACTCATAGCATTGCGAGTGGCAATCCTGGCACAAAGGCCCTCAGCCTGAGAGTCCGTACAGATCGCACAAAGGTACATCCAGCGCGTCCTGTAGGGCATGATCTGGTCACTCACAAGTTTCGTGAGTGACCAGATCGTGATACACCAGCTGACCTTGTGGTCGTCACGCCCATTTCTGAGGCGTGTGCACTTGCCACTCAGAGGTCTCCCTTGTTGGCGCCTGATCTGGGCACACTAAGGGACGCCCTCTCATCAGAGGATGCCGACGCATGGCGTATTACCTGCGAGGATGAGCTTCGTGCCATCCAAGAGCACGCAGCTTACGAGCTAGTCGACTTTCCATCTGGAAGGAAGGCGATTCAGGTCAAGTGGGTCTTTTGCAAGAAGGTGAAGCCGGATGGCTCACTAGAATACCACAAGGCTCGCTTGGTCTTCAATGGGTACTCTCAAATTGAGGGCATTGATTACACTGACACCTTTGCCCCCGTCGATCGCATGACCTCACTTCGTGCTCTATTTGGTGTGATGGCTTAGCATGACTAGGAACTACACCAGATGGATGTGAACAATGCGTTCCTCCATGGCTCTCTGNACAGAGGTACATCCAACGTGTCTTGTAGGGCACGATCTGGTCACTCACAAGTTTCGTGAGTGACCAGATCGTGATGCACCAGCTGACCTTGTGGTCGTCAAGCCCATTTCTGAGGCATGTGCACTTGCCACCTAGAGCTCTCCCTTGTTGGCGCCTGATCTGGGCACACTAAGGGACGCCCTCTCATCAGAGGATGCCGACGCATGGCGTATTACCTGCAAGGATGAGCTTCGTGCCATCCAAGAGCACGCAGCTTACGAGCTAGTCGACTTTCCATCTGGAAGGAAGGCGATTCAGGTCAAGTGGGTCTTTTGCAAGAAGGTGAAGCCGGGTGGCTCACTAGAATACCACAAGGCTCGCTTGATCGTCAATGGGTACTCTCAAATTGAGGGCATTGATTACACTGACACCTTTGCCCCCGTCGATCGCATGACCTCACTTCGTGCTCTATTTGGTGTGATGGCTTAGCATGACTAGGAACTACACCAGATGGATGTGAACAATGCGTTCCTCCATGGCTCTCTGGATGAGGAGATTTACGTGGTTCAACCACCAGGCTTTGAGGATGGTGACAAGGTCTGGCGCTTGCGTAAGTCCTTGTACGGACTCAAGCAGTCTCCTTGGTGCTGAAACCAGGAGATCACATGCATTCTGACTCATGTCAAATATGTACAGAGCGTCAGATCCCTCTCTTTTCATCTAACAGGCGCCTGAGGGGTTCACCGCCATCCCAGTCCATGTGGACGACCTCCTAATCACGTCTCCCTCCATGGAGGCCGTGAAGGATGCCAAGTACGTCATTCAGACTGCCTATAGGATGAAGGACCTTGGTCCTTCAGTAGTGTTTCTAGGCATNTACGTGGTTCAACCACCAGGCTTTGAGGATGGTGACAAGGTCTGGCGCTTGCGTAAGTCCTTGTACGGACTCAAGCAGTCTCCTTGGTGCTGAAACAAGGAGATCACATGCATTCTGACTCATGTCAAATATGTACAGAGATCAGATCCCTCTCTTTTCATCTGACAGGCGCCTGAGGGGTTCACCGCCATCCCAGTCCATGTGGACGACCTCCTAATCACGTCTCCCTCCATGGAGGCCGTGAAGGATGCCAAGTACGTCATTCAGACTGCCTATAGGATGAAGGACCTTGGTCCTTCAGTAGTGTTTCTAGGCATGGAGACTGTATGAGACATTAGACGCTGGATGTTTTTGTCGCATCAGGACCGATATGCATGCATTGTGGAAGAGCGCTTCAGTGACCTCCTTGGCCCAATGCCCACGGTCTCCACACCTCTCACACCGGACGGGCAAGATGCCCTGAAGGTGGACAATCTAACACAGCTGGGGGAGAAGTGGATGTGACCTTGTACCTCCGTCTCATCGCATCTGTGATGTACCTAGCCACTACCACATGCCCCGACATCGCTTTGCCATCAACCTCCTTGCATAGTTTTTGCAGACTCCACGTGCTAGAACCCTCCAGGTGGTCGTGCGAGTGGTGTAGTACATGGTNTTCAACCACCAGGCTTTGAGGATGGTGACAAGGTCTGGCGCTTGCGTAAGTCCTTGTACGGACTCAAGCAGTCTCCTTGGTGCTGAAACCAGGAGATCACATGCATTCTGACTCATGTCAAATATGTACAGAGCGTCAGATCCCTCTCTTTTCATCTAACAGGCGCCTGAGGGGTTCACCGCCATCCCAGTCCATGTGGACGACCTCCTAATCACGTCTCCCTCCATGGAGGCCGTGAAGGATGCCAAGTACGTCATTCAGACTGCCTATAGGATGAAGGACCTTGGTCCTTCAGTAGTGTTTCTAGGCATGGAGACTGTATGAGACATTAGACGCTGGATGTTTTTGTCGCATCAAGACCGATATGCATGCATTGTGGAAGAGCGCTTCAGTGACCTCCTTGGCCCAATGCCCACGGTCTCCACACCTCTCACACCGGACGGGCAAGATGCCCTGAAGGTGGACAATCTAACACAGCTGGGGGAGAAGTGGATGCGACCTTGTACCTCCGTCTCATCGCATCTGTGATGTACCTAGCCACTACCACATGCCCCGACAACGCTTTGCCATCAACCTCCTTGCATAGTTTTTGCAGACTCCACGTGCTAGAACCCTCCAGGTGGTCGTGCGAGTGGTGTAGTACATGGTTTCCACACCGTACCTCAGACTCTGCTTTCGCCGGTAGTGCTCGGTGGTTCTTAACGGCTACACCGACATCGACTGGGCCAGGAACCCATATGGACATCGTCACACTGGTTACGTGTTCCTGCTCGGTGGTGCCGTCGTGTCTTGGCGTAGTGGGAAGCAGGGCGGCATTGCACGTAGCTCGTCGGAGGCAGAGTATGTTGCTTTGGGTGCAGGGGATGCTAAGGCAGTATGGCTACAGTGCCTGTTCCTTCAGCTGGGTTAGTCAGTGTCCGTAATTGTGTTTTGCTGTGAAAACCAAAGTGCTCTCGCCATTGTAAAGAACTTTGGTGTCTTTCATGCTCGCACAAAACACATTGTGGTTGAGCATCATTTTGTGCATGATCTCGTTGAGCGACATGTGATCTCCGTCATATGATCAGTACTGACATAAAACGTGCTGGCTTCTTAATGAAGGCACTGGCGCTCGGGAAGTTTTTGGTGGCCATTCGTTCCGTTGGGCTTTTCCCCTTGCCTGAGAGTGGTTCAGTCTGGGGTATGCTGTGCCTGTGTCATGACTGTTTCCACACACGTTGTTGCACTCGTTTCAGTGGTGCACATGTATGTACATGCGTACCATCGGGTCATGGGGGACTGTTTTGATTTGAGACGTTCCTGACGACTTGAACAGTTTATTGTGAGTACAAGGCCGTGTCCATGCTTGTGCAAAGCCCTGATGCGGACCCAGTTGGCACCGGGGCATCGTCTTGTGATGGACAACCTGCCCGGAGCTGATCGACGGTCGCCCCAGAGTCCTGGATGTTGTCTAGGACCTTCTATAGATTTTCTACAGCTTGTGGGATTTCATCGGTGGACTGGCCGTGGGCCCGATTTGCATGTTTTTGCATTTTTTGTCCATCGTTTGTTTCCAACTGCATGCATGTGACTTGTCGTAGCGTCCGGATTGAGATTTTGTATGTGTAGGTTCAGACGGCATAGCGTTCTGACTTGTCTACGTTGAGTTACGGCCAAAACAGTGATTGTGGGCCGGTTTTAGGACAGATCTTGCACTGCCGCGTGCGACACCCACGTGCGCCACGGCAGGTACTTATGCCATGGACCTGTCATTTGTCATCTCTCTCTGCAAATGTTATTGAAGCATTCTGACACTTTGCCTTGTGTCGCCTAGCCAAACTATGCCGTTGTGTGCACGACTTGTGACTGTCATCACCGTCTGACTAGGCACTGACGCTTAGACAGCGGCAATATCGCTAGGAAGTTTCCACGCATTTTCTGAGCCTCATCCCCCTCTTCCTCCTTGTAACCCCCCTTGCCCCCTCACCCCCAAACCTGCTTTTGATCAGGCACTCGCTATCGAGGGGCGCGATTGAACAGGTGGCTGGTGGACTTGGGGCGGAGGGGGAACTTTGTCGGGGATTTTGACCGATGAGTGTCGATTGGAATCCCAAGCGCCTGAAGAATGGGGAGTCACAAACTTGCCATTCTTTATCATGCTCAATGTTTTACCCTTGTTAAATATAAAGATAATACACAAAATCACCCCTGATGACACCGGTGGTTTTAGAGTTATATGTTTACACAGTTCGCTGCCCTGCCTTGTGGCAGCGAGGCCAAGTTTGCTCCCTTTCTAGGCATGCAAAAGCTTTGCAAAACCACTTTCCACAAAGTTAAAACAAAAATGAAGGGCTTTGTTTCAATTCTATGAATAAAGATGGTATCAGCATGTCGACACCGCATGCCATGCGACGTGGATGTATTGCTTTTCAAGGAACGAGATGAGCACATCATTGATTTACTTAAAACTCGAGCCTTTTTGTGTACGTGAGAGGTGATTGGTTGCTTTTATTCCAAGTTATTGGTGGATCAGTGATTCATTATCTATGGAGAGGGGTATGGAATATTTCTGACCTACTAGATGTTAAATTTAGACCTTCATGCATCTCTTGGTCATTGCCAAAGAATTCTGAAGTGTAGCTCCATGTTCAGCTCCTTTGTACTTTTCTCGCAAAAACTCCTCGCCGGATATCAGCCGTTGTAATCGGAAAATACAAAAAAAAGGAGAGAGTGACGCGTACGATGCGACTGACAGGGAGGGAGCGAGCGAGAGAGCGGGTAGTGTTTTGTACAGGGCACGACGCAAGGTGTCGCGCAAGAGCAAGAAGGAGAGGGGGGAATCGGAAAGATTCGACAGGAGAGAAAATGAAAAAAAGAGAGAATGAGGCATGCAAGGAAAGGAGGGATGGACGACGAAAAAGAAAAAAAGGAAAGTGAGGGGAAAGAGAGGATGGGTGCCGTGTATGCAACAGCAAGCAAAATGACAAGGAAATGGCGCCCTCAAAGTCAATAGAACCTTCTCCAACTCGTCGGTGGACAACAAGAAAAAGGAGTTTTTNAAGTTATTGGTGGATCAGTGATTCATTATCTATGGAGAGGGGTATGGAATATTTCTGACCTACTAGATGTTAAATTTAGACCTTCATGCATCTCTTGGTCATTGCCAAAGAATTCTGAAGTGTAGCTCCATGTTCAGCTCCTTTGTACTTTTCTCGCAAAAAGTCCTCGCCAGATATCAGCCGTTGTAATCGGAAAATACAAAAAAAAGGAGAGAGTGACGCGTACGATGCGACTGACAGGGAGGGAGCGAGCGAGAGAGCGGGTAGTGTTTCGTACAGGGCACGACGCAAGGTGTCGCGCAAGAGCAAGAAGGAGAGGGGGGGAATCGGAAAGATTCGACAGGAGAGAAAATGAAAAAAGAGAGAATGAGGCATGCAAGGAAAGGAGGGATGGACGACGAAAAAGAAAAAAAGGAAAGTGAGGGGAAAGAGAGGATGGGTGCCGTGTATGCAACAGCAAGCAAAATGACAAGGAAATGGCGCCCTCAAAGTCAATAGAACCTTCTCCAACTCGTCGGTGGACAACAAGAAAAAGGAGTTTTTTGCCATTCTCCCTAGTGAGGCAAACATGCGCAAATGAAAGGATGCTTTGTTTTTGGCAGCACACACACCACCGAAATGCGCACCGAGGAAGTGTGGAGGGCAAGAAAAGAAGGTTCGAAAAGTGGTTGGAACCCGCTGGAAAGGCGACTTGCGCGCCTAAATCGCATTTTGGGACAAAACTAGGCTGGGTTGAGACTTCTTTGTTACTATACCTATGTAATTAGCAACTTTCATGTACCATTTCTATGTCCCATGAAAATTCAACTTTACTCTTCCAACAGTTGTGCCCATACATTCTCATTTTGTCTAAGTGTGAGAGACATCACTTCTTTACTGCCAAGAGGAGGAGGAAGTCAGTTTCCAAGTCCGAACTTTGCCAAAATTTTCTAGAAGGCTAGAAAGTGAGAGAGGGGGGTTCATGCAACGGATTTATGCACAAGACCGGAGGCTCAGACTACAATACGCACAATAGTTTGAGGCAAGCCTGGGCGAGCGTGGGACGGTGAGAGAGCATCGGGACGTCACGTGAGGCTACACGACTTTGCAAGGTGAGCGTGGGTGATTGGAGTGGGGTTTGAAGGGGTGGGTGCAGGGTCGGTAGGGATAGGAACAAGGAAAAAAGACTCCGCGTAGAGAATAAGAGGAGCAAGGGACTCGGCACAATTTGCAAGGTCAGCATCAAACGGCAAAGAGGTGAGTGTGCTGTGATGTTTTCTTCCATTTCTTAAAAAAGGGGAAAATTGAAAGGGAACATTTATACAAAAGAATGAGGACATTGAGGAATTTTGTAAAGGTATGTGGGAAAATGACAAGGAGTGTAGATGCTTTATATTTGGGGGAAGAGTCCAAGGAATAAGTGTGAGAAATCCATGCATTGTGGAAAGGGACTGATAGAGAGCAGACTTTTGTCGACATTCTAACGCCCTCTGTTGGGGAGTGTCAGATGGGACTGGGTGCCAAGAGCCACGCACAGTCAATCCGCTGCGCTTGTGCTGTGTTTTGGTGTCTACTGGATGGGGCGTTTGCATTTGACCTAGAGTTTGGGTAATGTCAGAGTGAAAAAAGATGGTTCTTGGTTAGTTGATTTCGTTGGTGGTTAGTTTCCTTGGTATAAGAGCCAGGTTTGATTGGCGTGGGAAATAGAAGAAAAAATGTTTTATTGCCTAAAAAAACAAAAAAAGGTTATTCAAAGAGACAAAGGAAACAGTGGAAGGAAACACTTGCTTTGATGTTTTTGTCCGTTTGATGGATCATTGATTTATTATTGTGTGCCAGGGTGGCCACCTTGTATTCCTATTTGCTTGTGTTGGAGTGGTGTTACATGTAGAAAAGAGTGGAGGGGACCATATTTATTCTTTTCTTTTCCTGCCATTCAAAGAAAAGAAAACAACAAAAACAAGAGAGAAGAAAGTAAAAGAGGCCTTCAAAAGAGCCCAAAAAAAGGGGAGAAGTGGCCAACAAAAAAAAGAGAAAGAGAAAAACAAAAGATATATACGGCCTAAATTCTAATCCTTGACAGAAATATGGTGGCGATAGGAGGTTGGGGAGTGGAGACGAATGTAGGGAATAGAGTGTTGTGCGGGCGTTAATTGACTTGTTGTACACGTGACGTGATTGTCATTGTGATTATTGTGACCCCGTCGGACAAAAGGGAGAACGGGAGAAATGTCGTTTGTTTGGAATCCACCGTTGGCAATGGGGTGTTTTTTTCGTGACGTGGCACCCCGCAGTCGTTGTGTAAGGTCACCCCAAGGTCACCAAACTTCGTGACTTGGGAGGGATGTGCATTTAAATATGTGTTGCACCGTACAAGTTTGATGTTTTGATGCAACAAAATATTGTGCACAACTGTTGAAGTGGTCTCGTGTGAAATTTCACAGTGGCAAAGGCACCTATTAATTGTGGTAGCCTAAGGCGGGGGACCCGCCTCTCTCCCTATCAACGGCCAGAATTGGGAGTATGTTCTAATGAAGGTATAGAAGCGTGTGAGGAAGTGGTTGGGGAGTTGGGAAGTAGGGTCCAAGTGATAAGGAAGTTAGGGAAAGGATATTTGGCTGACGAGTTGTCCAAGAAACCAAGACAGTTCCCTTTATGAGAGTCAAGAAAGGGTGTGGTCGAAGTGGAAAAGAAGAGGGAGGGTGAGGAAGAAGGCAAGGGATCTAGAAGTCCTCCGAGAATGGCGATGTCATTTTTGGCATCGTTAGGAGAACCCGAATTCTATACACGTGACGAGATTAAAGCAGTGGTATGGGCAGAGAAAGTCCAAAGTCTTTTGGTACTAGGTTCCAAAATGTTGGGGATGATTTGAAGCTTGGATATGTTAAGAGTTACTTGGGTGGTGCTGCAAGGGAATGGGCTTCCAGAGGCAGCTTTGTGGACATGAGAGATTTGTGGCTGAGGTTTGAGGCAAGGTTCAAGCCAATTAATGAAGAATTGACTGCTCGGAATCTGAGGAAGTTGGATCATCTCCACTGAACTCAAGGACAGACGGCACGGGAGTTAGCAGACCAGATCTGTCACTTGGTAGCAACATTACCGAGCTACCCAGAAAAAAAATGGTGGATCATTTTCTTGCTGCGCTTGATCCNAATGAAGAATTGACTGCTCGGAATCTGAGGAAGTTGGATCATCTCCACTGAACTCAAGGACAGACGGCTCGGGAGTTAGCAGACCAGATCTGTCACTTGGTAGCAACATTACCGAGCTACCCAGAAAAAAAATGGTGGATCATTTTCTTGCTGCGCTTGATCCTATCACCTGATCTGCAGTCATTCTATCGCAGCCACATACCTTGGAGGCTTGTGTCAGTGCTGTGGAGTGGCATGAGTATCATGCATGTTCATTACGCAACTATCAACAAGACGGACCGTCGCAGATGAACGTACACGCTACAACATACATACCAACACAAGCAGGGATGGGGATTATTCATCCACAATAGCAGCAGCAGCAGACACAACAACAGCAAAAGACGCAAGAGCAATCAACACAACAACAATAGCAGCAGCAGCCGACATGGTAGGAGATGCGGCGACTGGCAGCAAAAGTGGAGAAGATGCGACTCCAACTCGCACAAGCACAACAGGTGGGACCAGCGGCTCCAGTGAACCCGGGACAACCTTCAGTGCTCGGTGGGTCTTCTCCATACCAAAGGCCCCAAGTGTGCTACAACTGTAGGAAGGAAGGCCATATTGCGCGCTTCTGCCCAGGAGTGACCCAGCCGCCACCAGCCAACTATGCAGCAGCTCAAGAAATGTCACCAGTTGCGCGCATTATAGTGGGGCTTTCACCTACTGGTACGAGTGTGCCGCATGGACGTGCTTCTCACTAAGCAGGAGAAAAGGAGCCTTCAACAACAGCATGCATCATTGGACGCCTTGCAGGCCCAACAGACACCACATCTGCTACTGTAGCAGCAGCACGTGAGGCGTAGGGGGTTTGGCCAAATACGTGTGGCACAGGGGCATCTGCACCAAGGACAATACCATCAGTAGCGGCATCATCATCTGTAGCAGTTATGAAGGTTGGAGCGACCAAGCCTTCCTACCCAGCAGTGTAGATGGATCAGCTACCAACCAAGCCAAGGAGGGCGGACATTCCATTCACCTTTGAGGAAGCAAGGGCCATCCAGGCCGGTCGAGTGCAAGAGGGGGCGTCTCATCCACTTCGAGACCGTTAGGCGAGGAATGATCGAGGGCCATACAAAGGAGGTGCAGGGGTGATGCCCAAGGTATCACTNAGTGGCATGAGTATCATGCATGTTCATTACGCAACTATCAACAAGACGGACCGTCGCAGATGAACGTACACGCTACAACATACATACCAACACAAGCAGGGATGGGGATTATTCATCCACAATAGCAGCAGCAGCAGACACAACAACAACAAAAGACGCAAGAGCAATCAACACAACAACAATAGCAGCAGCAGCCAACATGGTAGGAGATGTGGCGACTGGCAGCAAAAGTGGAGAAGATGCGACTCCAACTCGCACAAGCACAACAGGTGGGACCAGCGGTTCCAGTGAACCCGGGACAACCTTCAGTGCTCGGTGGGCCTTCTCCATACCAAAGGCCCCAAGTGTGCTACAACTGTAGGAAGGAAGGCCATATTGCGCGCTTCTGCCCAGGAGTGACCCAACCGCCACCAGCCAACTATGCAGCAGCTCAAGAAATGTCACCAGTTGCGCGCATTATAGTGGGGCTTTCACCTACTGGTGCGAGTGTGCCGCATGGACGTGCTTCTCACTAAGCAGGAGAAAAGGAGCCTTCAACAACAGCATGCATCATTGGACGCCTTGCAGGCCCAACAGCCACCACATCTGCTACTGTAGCAGCAGCACGTGAGGCGTAGGGGGTTTGGCCAAATACGTGTGGCACAGGGGCATCTGCACCAAGGACAATACCATCAGTAGCAGCATCATCATCTGTAGCAGTTATGAAGGTTGGAGCGACCAAGCCTTCCTACCCAGTAGTGTAGATGGATCAGCTACCAACCAAGCCAAGGAGGGAGGACATTCCATTCACCTTTGAGGAAGCAAGGGCCATCCAGGCCGGTCGAGTGCAAGAGGGGGCGTCTCATCCACTTCGAGACCGTTAGGCGAGGAATGATCGAGGGCCATACAAAGGAGGTGCAGGGGTGATGCCCAAGGTATCACTGGTGCAACAGATGAAGACCACACCAGTGAAGGTGAGCATGTGGAATTGCATCCACGATTGTCTTGCTACACGAGAGGAAGTGGTGGGGTTGCTTGTGGGTGATGGAGCTGATGGAGGAGAAGGAGGAGAGGAAGCAGTATGAGCAGCACCGGCAGTAATTTCAGCAGCAGCAGTTGGGAAGGAGGGACTGAGAGGAGAAGCTGAGCGTAAAGGGAAGAAACGGGTTTCCAAGGGTCCGGCTGAGGGGGATGACTAAAGAGGCAGCAGAAGTGGCATCGGCAATTACAGCTGTTGAGGAGGCGATTGCTATGGAGAAAGGGGCAGGGGAGGATATGAGGGCGGTGGCTAAGGCGATGGTGGCAAGGGGGAAGACACCTATCTTCTCCGTATGCATTACCTCCGTTTGGATTGGCCCGCATGAGTTTAAATGGATTGTTGACTCAGAGGCCAACACCACAACCCTGTCACAGATGGTGGCGAGGCTCTTGGGGCTACTCGATGTGGTGGAGCCGAGCAACGTACGCTTCCAAATGTCCAATGGCAGTGATTTCAAGCCTTGGGGCATGATCAGGGACGCTCCCATCCGGATTGGTGAGCTGACGCTGGAGGTGGATGTGGCAGTAACAGCAGCCATGAGCTATGACTTACTTTTGGGTAATGACTGGCTTTTCNAGGGACTGAGAGGAGAAGCTGAGCGTAAAGGGAAGAAACGGGTTTCCAAGGGTCCGGCTGAGGGGGATGACTAAAGAGGCAGCAGAAGTGGCATCGGCAATTGCAGCTGTTGAGGAGGCGATTGCTATGGAGAAAGGGGCAGGGGAGGATATGAGGGTGGTGGCTAAGGCGATGGTGGCAAGGGGGAAGACACCTATCTTCTCCGTATGCATTACCTCCGTTTGGATTGGCCCGCATGAGTTTAAATGGATTGTTGACTCAGAGGCCAGCACCACAACCCTGTCACAGATGGTGGCGAGGCTCTTGGGGCTACTCGATGTGGTGGAGCCGAGCAACGTACGCTTCCAAATGTCCAATGGTAGTGATTTCAAGCCTTGGGGCATGATCAGGGGCGCTCCCATCCGGATTGGTGAGCTGACGCTGGAGGTGGATGTGGCAGTAACAACAGCCATGAGCTATGACTTTCTTTTGGGTAATGACTGGCTTTTCCTTGCAAAGGCAGTCATTGACCAGGATAAAAAGGAATTGCGTTTCCGACTGTCTCCAACAGAAGTGGCATGTGTGCCACTGGAGTGTGACATTATGCCACGCAAGGCACGACCTCCAGTTGAGCAGCCGCAAATGGTCACATTCTCCGTCGCAGCACCATTGGCCATGTGAGAGGCAGGAATGGTGTGTGGTGTNTGGAGGTGGATGTGGCAGTAACAGCAGCCATGAGCTATGACTTACTTTTGGGTAATGACTGGCTTTTCCTTGCAAAGGCAGTCATTGACCAGGATAAAAAGGAATTGCGTTTCCGACTGTCTCCAACAGAAGTGGCATGTGTGCCACTGGAGTGTGACATTATGCCACGCAAGGCACGACCTCCAGTTGAGCAGCCGCAAATGGTCACATTCTCCGTCGCAGCACCATTGGCCATGTGGGAGGTAGGAATGGTGCTTGGTGTAGGAGGACAAGCAACAACAGGCAGGGAGGAGAGGATGCAGAATGGATCGTCGCAGCAGTTGGTAATGGTAAGAGTGGGAGCAGGAGAGGAAGAGGTGAACAAAGAAAGAGAGGGAAGAGATAATGAGGAGCACGGAGCAGAGGAGTGTGTCCACACATACCTGGACCCAACGGTTGACGATTAACTTGAGCCGGAGCTACAGTGGCTCTACAACTATGCGCATCACAGTCTTGGTTACTTCCAGTCTTACGACTTAGGAGGGCGGAACGCAATGTGACAAGGGCCATTCACATCCGTAGAAGGCGGTTGGCAGTAGCAGGNAGGAGAGGAAGAGGTGAACAAGGAAAGGGAGGGAAGAGATAATGAGGAGCATGGAGCAGAGGAGTGTGTCCACACATACCTGGACCCAACGGTTGACGATTAACTTGAGCCGGAGCTACAGTGGCTCTACAACTATGCGCATCACAGTCTTGGTTACTTCCAGTATTACGACTTAGGAGGGCGGAACGCAATGTGACAAGGGCCATTCACATCCGTAGAAGGCGGTTGGCAGTAGCAGGTCAGGAGGAACGTCTTATGGAGTAGCAGATGAGGGAGGATCTTGGAGATGCAGGAGGGGAGTATGCACCATCAGCCTCATTGGTCTTCCCCAAATCACAGGAAGACATTGCAGCATAGCTACCTAGATCCGAGGAAGCAATAGAGGNTAATGAGGAGCACGGAGCAGAGGAGTGTGTCCACACATACCTGGACCCAACGGTTGACGATTAACTTGAGCCGGAGCTACAGTGGCTCTACAACTATGCGCATCACAGTCTTGGTTACTTCCAGTCTTACGACTTAGGAGGGCGGAACGCAATGTGACAAGGGCCATTCACATCCGTAGAAGGCGGTTGGCAGTAGCAGGTCAGGAGGAACGTCTTATGGAGTAGCAGATGAGGGAGGATCTTGGAGATGCAGGAGGGGAGTATGCACCATCAGCCTCATTGGTCTTCCCCAAATCACAGGAAGACATTGTAGCAGAGTTACCTGGATTCAAGAAAGCAATAGAGACACAAGGCTCACATGTGCTGCAGAAGGTCACCAACATGTCGGCTCGCTCAAAGGTCATGGGAGGATGGCTAGAGGAGAGCGACGAAGAGGGTGACTCTAATGGACGCATGCCTAAGGGAAATGACGTGGGCCTTGGAACTACAAGTGAGGGGAGAGCGGATGGAGCAGAAGAGGATGAGGAGGTGATGGTTGAGTAGGCTATGGAGGAAGAGGCGGTTGTTGTTATTGTAGAGGGAGCAGAAGCAACTCATATGGATTTCAAGGAGGGTAAGAAGGAAGAAGTTGAAGGAGAAGCAGAAGGAGAGGATGAATTGGGAGAAGAAATGGAGGTAAGAGAAGGGGAAACAAGAGTGAATGAAGCTGGAGGGGACGAAAGAGGAGTGGAAGGAGCACAAGAAGAAGCGAGTATGGAAGCACAAGNGAAGAGGGTGACTCTAATGGAGGCATGCCTAAGGGAAATGACGTGGGCTTTGGAACTACAAGTGAGGGGAGAGCGGATGGAGCAGAAGCGGATGAGGAGGTGATGGCTGAGTAGGCTATGGAGGAAGAGGCGGTTGTTGTTATTGTAAAGGGAGCAGAAGCAACTCATATGGATTTCAAGGAGGGTAAGAAGGAAGAAGTTGAAGGAGAAGCAGAAGGAGAGGATGAATTGGGAGAAGAAATGGAGGTAAGAGAAGGGGAAACAAGAGTGAATGAAGCTGGAGGGGACGAAAGAGGAGTGGAAGGAGCACAAGAAGAAGCGAGTATGGAAGCACAAGATGAAGAGGGAGGAGTAGGAGACAATGAGAGGGGAGTAGAGGATGGTGAAGGGGAAGCAGAGGATGGTGAGGAGGTACCTCAGGAGGGTGATGTGCCGGCTATACCTTCTGGTACAAGTGAAGTAGCAGTTAGGGAAGTAGCATCCACAGAAGGTCACTTTGTACATCCAAGGACCACACGACGCAGACAGTTTGCACGGAGGACGACGGGTGGTGTACACCCTTGGCCTCGACAAGCAAGGGTGGTGAAGAGCAACCTGGCAGATCACTTCACCTATGTCATAGGGAAACGTACAGAAATCTATGACCGTAGGTATCCTTGTGAAGGGCTAGATGCGGATGCATTGGCGTTTGCACGCTAGAAGTATGATGAGATGAAATGGGAGCTGTAGGAAATGGATTTTGCGAGCAACGAGTAATTGAGAGATTATGCATGGCAACGGGCGATGGATATGGGGGAAGACACCTGCACCAGAGGATTCTACTTGGGATCCTTCATTGCAGCGGTTGAGGAGGTGATGTATGTCAAGGAGCAGCAGGAGGAGCAGAGGAGAGGGACATGCATGCCCTCATCGCGCCGAGTTCATGCATGGGATGTTGGGGAGGATGGCGTTGGGGACTTGCAAGGAGAGGAGGATGGCATGATAGAAGGCTACAAGATGCTCTCCAAGTTGGCACGAAGTGAGTTACAACTCATCCAGAGGAAGCATCACAACTTCAACGCGAGGGCTGCTATCAAAAGCTTCCTTACCGAGCAACCCATTGCTGATGGAGTTGCACTTTCTCAACTCCTCCTAAAAGCACTTGAGGGAATGGGAGGCCTTATCTCTTGGGAGACTTGGGCGGAGTTTTCAACCATCATGGATGAGTTGGTGGAGGGGAATGATGACTCTCCCTCGCCATCGTCTTCAAGTGAAGCCGTAGAGTCATATGCAGCTGACGAGGCGGCTGAGTCTGTGAGTATGGATGGGAAAGCTGACTTCATGATGGAAGGGGAACTGGGGATTGATGACGAGTTGGAGTAGGACAGAGTTGAGATGGAAGAGGATGTGGGATCATGCCATGAGGCATGCCATACCCTCACAATGCACAAGGATGAGGATGAAAGGCCTGGTGCTGGAGGAGGGATGGGAGACGTTACAAGAATGAGGGGAGGAGTGGACTCCACAAGCACAGCAGGCACTGGTTCAAGTAATGATGAGGTTGATAATGACAGCATACAGGAAGGCGGAAGTGGAGGAGGAGAGTATTTGAGGGAGGAGAGAAATGAGATACTGGGTGAGGATGAGAGCGGCAAAGCAACTACGGAACGCATCTACAACACCATCATAGTTGAACTACGTAGAAAAAGTCTGAAGAGTGAGGAGGGTATCTGTTGGTATGCAGCAAAGTTAAGGAAGCGTCTCCTTGGGGACCGCACAATCCTGCCAATTACCCAGTTGAGTGCTTTTCATGCAGCCGTGGAGATAGTGACACTGGAGATTCGCAGCCAGGAGGGGGAAACAAAGGGCAAGGCAAGAAGAGTTGCGTCTGATTGAGCATTTCTTTGAGTGGAAGAAGACAAGGAGGAATGCTTTATGGAGCAAAGGCAGGGTGGGGACCAACTCTTGCAACACATTGCTGAGTATGAGGCCGAACGGAGGATGGGGTTGCCACCAACAAAGAGCATCAAGCCAGCTTTCCAGTGGGAGGTGAACAGCTAGTACTACGTGGACTTGTGGCCACTTGAGTGGTTCATCAGCGGGCTTCACAAAGGGTTGCAGGGTATGGGTGATCTGGTGGCTGCCGACACATGGGAGATCTCTGAGGAGGTGATGAAGAGGGGCCCGCAGAAGGACAACAGTCTGGCTGCAGTCTTCGGATCATCCTCCAAGTCAATGCCACAAATGGCTTCTTGGAAGGACATGGATGAGGAGATGGATGTGGATATTGAGACAGTGGAGGTGGAGGGAGAAGCACTGGGAGTGGGAGAGGCTCTGGCGGTAGGAGCATAGAGGGTGAAGGGGTTATTGAGCATGTGGTTGAGGTCTTTGGAGGAAAAGGAAGTGTTGATTACAAGGGGGACTCTAATAAGGACAGGGAGCCTTATGTGAAGGAAATTGACAAGTTGCTGAGTGCAGGCTTGGTGGAGGGAGACATGGATGATGAAAATGATGGCAAGGAACACAGGGAAGNGAAGCACTGGGAGTGGGAGAGGCTCTGGCGGTAGGAGCATAGAGGGTGAAGGGGTTATTGAGCATGTGGTTGAGGTCTTTGGAGGAAAAGGAAGTGTTGATTACAAGGGGGACTCTAATAAGGACAGGGAGCCTTATGTGAAGGAAATTGACAAGTTGCTGAGTGCAGGCTTGGTGGAGGGAGACATGGATGATGAAAATGATGGCAAGGAACACAGGGAAGAGTATGGTGAAGCAAGGGCTGAGGGCCTGAAGTAGCAACAGGCAGTCTCCATGATTGAGCTGGTGGTCAATGATGCCTCCGTGCAAGTCCCGGTTTTTGCGAAGGTGACAGAGCAGCAGAGAGCCAACCTCCAGGCCTTGTGCGTACGCTTTGCGCACATCTTCAGCTCAACAACTGAGAAGATTGGGGATTGTGGCGTGGAGTTTATCATTGACATGTGTGACTCAGCACCAATCGCCACTCGGCCTTTCAGGATGTCTCCAAAGGAAAGGAGGTGTTAGACAAAGAGATTCAAGCATGGTTGGACCAGGGAGTAATTAGGCCTAGCTCCAGTCCTTGGGCCTTTCCTGTGGTTGTGGTCCCGAAGAAGGATGGGGAATACCGCGTTCGTATTGACTATCAAGCATTTAATAAAGAGATAGTGGTTGATGCGTACCCTCTTCTCAGGATCGATGATATCATTGATGCTGTGGGTGGATGCATGGTGTACACCACGCTTGATGCAAAGGCAGCATATCATGCTATCAGGATGGACCCAGGAAGCATAGTAAAGACACCATTTGTGACGCACAGGGGGCTCTATGAGTTGTCAGGCTACCCTTCGGCCTGAAGAATGCACCAGTAGCTTTTCAAAGCATCATCAACAGGGTCCTACATGGCATCATTTGTGCCGTATCTTACCTTGACGACATCATCATCTACTCTAAAGATTGGGACAGTCACATCTGTGACTTGGAGCAGGTGTTTTTACGTTTGGAAGCAGCCAGGTTGGTTTTGAAGGTGTCCAAGTGCAGCTTGGGGGCAGACAAGGTGTTGTACTTGGGCCACGTGGTGGGAGCCAAGGGGGTAGCAGCAGATCCTATGAAGGTGGCGGCAATTGCTAACATGCTGGTACCAACGNTTGTGCCGTATCTTACCTTGACGACATCATCATCTACTCTAAAGATTGGGACAGTCACATCTGTGACTTGGAGGAGGTGTTTTTACGTTTGGAAGCAGCCAGGTTGGTTTTGAAGGTGTCCAAGTGCAGCTTGGGGGCAGACAAGGTGTTGTACTTGGGCCACGTGGTGGGAGCCAAGGGGGTAGCAGCAGATCCTATGAAGGTGGCGGCAATTGCTAACATGCTGGTACCAACGACCCCAACAGAGGTACGCAACTTCCTTGGAATTGCAAGCTACTGCCAAATGTTTGTGAAGGATTTTGCAAAGATTGCCAAACCCTTACATGCATTGACAAGGGTACAAGCACAGTTTGAGTGGACGAGAGAGTGACAACATCCATTTGAGCCGCTCGAGGAGGCACTCATGAAAGCACCAATCCTGGTGTCACCAGTTTTCAGCAAGCCATTCATTGTTCAGACAAATTTCAGCTGCTAAGGGATGGGAGCAGTGCTTGCACAAAAACATGTTGAGAGGAGGGAGAGGGTGGTTTGCTATGCCAGTAGGACATTGGTTGGGGCCAAGGTGGTTTATCCACCTATTGAGGGAGAGTNGTGTTTTTACGTTTGGAAGCAGCCAGGTTGGTTTTGAAGGTGTCCAAGTGCAGCTTGGGGGCAGACAAGGTGTTGTACTTGGGCCACGTGGTGGGAGCCAAGGGGGTAGCAGCAGATCCTATGAAGGTGGCGGCAATTGCTAACATGCTGGTACCAATGACCCCAACAAAGGTACGCAACTTCCTTGGAATTGCAAGCTACTGCCAGATGTTTGTGAAGGATTTTGCAAAGATTGCCAAACCCTTACATGCATTGACAAGGGTACAAGCACAGTTTGAGTGGACGAGAGAGTGTCAACATCCATTTGAGCCACTCGAGGAGGCACTCATGAAAGCACCAATCCTTGTGTCACCAGTTTTCAGCAAGCCATTCATTGTTCAGACAAATTTCAGCTGCTAAGGGATGGGAGCAGTGCTTGCACAAAAACATGTTGAGAGGAGGGAGAGGGTGGTTTGCTATGCTAGTAGGACATTGGTTGGGGCCGAGGTGGTTTATCCACCTATTGAGGGAGAGTGCCTAGCGGTGGTGTGGTCTGTGTAGCATTTTTGACCATACATCTACGGCTACAAGTTCACTTTGGAGACTGACTACTACGCCCTAGAGTGGTTGCATACCATGAAAAATACGACAAGGAAGCTGGTGCGCTGGGCAATTCTTCTACAAGAGTACCAGTTTGAGGTCAGATATCGGAAGCTGACATCTGTGGGAAACGTGGACGGCTTNGAGTGGACGAGAGAGTGACAACATCCATTTGAGCCGCTCGAGGAGGCACTCATGAAAGCACCAATCCTGGTGTCACCAGTTTTCAGCAAGCCATTCATTGTTCAGACAAATTTCAGCTGCTAAGGGATGGGAGCAGTGCTTGCACAAAAACATGTTGAGAGGAGGGAGAGGGTGGTTTGCTATGCCAGTAGGACATTGGTTGGGGCCAAGGTGGTTTATCCACCTATTGAGGGAGAGTGCCTAGCGGTGGTGTGGTCTGTGTAGCATTTTCGACCATACATCTACGGCTACAAGTTCACTTTGGAGACTGACTACTACGCCCTAGAGTGGTTGCATACCATGAAAAATACGACAAGGAAGCTGGTGCGCTGGGCAATTCTTCTACAAGAGTACCAGTTTGAGGTCAGATATGGGAAGTGGATATCCGTGGGAAATGTGGACGGCTTGTCACGTCTTCGAGTGCAGGCTACGGAGCAGCCATGGGGAGGTGGGCACAGGCTATCCTCTCATGGGCAGCTTCATGATGTAAGCAACCGAAGTAGAAGCAGCAGATGATGAGCAACAGACTAAGGGAGGTGAGGCTGGAGGAATGCAAGCAACGGAAAGGGAGAATGATCAAGGACAAAGCAGCAGACCAGCAGAGCCACTACATAAGGGGATGCAACAAGTAGCAGCCATGGAAGGAATAGGGAGAGGTGTGGAGGAAGTGGGGGCAGAGGGTCAAAACCAGGACCCCCAGCAAAAAAAATTTGATCATCACTCCGACACAGCATGGCAGGAAGAGGAGGAGGAGAAAGCTGTTGATGTCACTCATAACGTTAACCTTCTTATCTTCCTGGANTGAATGCTGACAAGATGGGCCACTATGGGGTGGAAAGGACGGCGAGTATGGTGAGTGCTCACTTCTATTGGGCAAGCATTCTTCGCATAGTGAGGAACATCATGCTCTCTTGCCAGGGGTGTCTCTTCACGAAGGCAACCTTCACCCTGAAGACGCCTTTGAAGCCCGTACCAGTGTTGGGACAGTGGCACATGTTGGTGGTGGATCTCACGAAGCTACCACCGACGCTGACTGGGAACCAGTGGGTGGTACTGGCGATTGATCAGTTCACCAAGTGGGTGGAGGTGAAAGCACTCCCACGGAAGACAGCAGCTCTTGTACCAGACTTTTTGCTGGAAGACATGATCTGCAGGCATGGTGCACCAAGAGTGGTGCACTTTGACTAGGGAGGGGAGTTCCAAAAAGAGGTGAAGGCGTTGCTGCAAGCCTGGGATTTCTACATTGAGCTATCAATTCCAGAACATCCATAGTCATCAGGGCTGGTGGAGCGTTTCAATCGCACCCTGAAGGCAGCTTTGGCAGAAACAACGGCAATGCATGGCATAGACTTGGATCAGGTTCTCCACTTGGTGGCGGCTGAATACAGATTTGCAGTACAGTCATCCACTAAGTTCAGGCCATTCTACTTGACCTATGTGAGTGAGCCCCGGTTGAGTTTGCTGGACGAGCAGGCATTCGGGGAAGTGCAGCAGGGAAAAGTAACGGAGCAGGAAGTGGTGGAGTATGTGGCTGAACGTGCAGCTGATGTGCGGGTCACTATCTTGTAGGTTTGGAAGAATTGCGATCGCGCGGTAGCGACGCAACAAAAGCAATATGATGCAAGACGCAATGTGCCTTCAGAGAAGAGCAAGGTGAAAGTGGGAGACTTGGTACTGTGGAATTCTTCGCAAGGAGGAGGGAGGATGAAGCGGGAGAACTCAGTGCAAGGATTGTGGAAGGTTGATGAGGTGTACGCCGATGGCTGTGTCAAACTCATTGGGATCCAGCAGGGGGCTTTGTCACCAGTCTGGATCACGTATATCTTGTGAATGATCCTGATAAGCACTTTCGGTGGGTGAGCTCTATTGCACCGAGTGAGCACATGAGGGAGAAGGTAAAGAAATGGAGGAAGCGTACGACTCTCGTTAGAGAAAGGAGTGCAAGGACACTAAAGCAATAGCNAAGGAATAGGGAGAGGTGTGGAGGAAGTGGGGGCAGAGGGTCAAAACCAGGACCCCCAGCAAAAAAAAATTGATCATCACTCCGACACAGCATGGCAGGAAGAGGAGGAGGAGAAAGCTGTTGATGTCACTCATAACGTTAACCTTCTTATCTTCCTGGAGTAGGGAGATGTAATTTCAGCATGGAGTGACAAGGAGAAGCGTNTACACGACAAGTACCACCTATTCGGCAGCGAGAGGAGATTGTGGTGAATGCTGACAAGATGGGCCACTATGGGGTGGAAAGGACGGCGAGTATGGTGAGTGCTCACTTCTATTGGGCAAGCATTCTTCGCATAGTGAGGAACATCATGCTCTCTTGCCAGGGGTGTCTCTTCACGAAGGCAACCTTCACCCTGAAGACGCCTTTGAAGCCCGTACCAGTGGTGGGACAGTGGCACATGTTGGTGGTGGATCTCACGAAGCTACCACTGACGCTGACTTGGAACCAGTGGGTGGTACTGGCGATTGATCAGTTCACCAAGTGGGTGGAGGTGAAAGCACTCCCACGGAAGACAGCAGCTCTTGTACCAGACTTTTTGCTGGAAGACGTGATCTGCAAGCATGGTGCACCAAGAGTGGTGCACTTTGACTAGGGAGGGGAGTTCCAAAAAGAGGTGAAGGCGTTGCTGCAAGCCTGGAATTTCTACATTGAGCTATCAATTCCAGAACATCCATAGTCATCAGGGCTGGTGGAGCGTTTCAATCGCACCCTGAAGGCAGCTTTGGCAGAAACAACGGCAATGCATGGCATGGACTTGGATCAGGTTCTCCACTTGGTGGCGGCTGAATACAGATTTGCAGTACAGTCATCCACTAAGTTCAGGCCATTCTACTTGACCTATGTGAGGGAGCCCCGGTTGAGTTTGCTGGACGAGCAGGCATTCGGGGAAGTGCAGCAGGGAGAAGTAACGGAGCAGGAAGTGGTGGAGTATGTGGCTGAACGTGCAGCTGATATGCGGGCCACTATCTTGCAGGTTTGGAAGAATTGCGATCGCGCGGTAGCGACGCAACAAAAGCAATATGATGCAAGACGCAATGTGCCTTCAGAGAAGAGCAAGGTGAAAGTGGGAGACTTGGTACTGTGGAATTCTTCGCAAGGAGGAGGGAGGATGAAGCGGGAGAACTCAGTGCAAGGATTGTGGAAGGTTGATGAGGTGTACGCCGATGGCTGTGTCAAACTCATTGGGATCCAGTAGGGGGCTTTGTCACCAGTCTGGATCACGTATATCTTGTGAATGATCCTGATAAGCACTTTCGGTGGGTGAGCTCTATTGCACCGAGTGAGCACATGAGGGAGAAGGTAAAGAAATGGAGGAAGCGTACGACTCTCGTTAGAGAAAGGAGTGCAAGGACACTAAAGCAATAGCAAGTCGGTGCTCACCAAGTGGGAGGAGAGAGTGACGATGAGATTGAGAACTTTCCCCTACGAAGGTACCTCTCAACAGCTACAGCTGCTCCAACCACAGAGGATCAGAGAGCAGCAGAAGAGGTGGATCCTGACAAAGAGACTGCAGATGAGGGGGAGGAGGAGGTTGGGCAAAGAGTGGATGGTGCACAGGATAAGGAATATGNTGGCCCTTATGGTACCGATGCGTTTCCCCAGAAAAAAAATGCGTAGTCCCTGAAGCTATAGGACTCTTTCTACTTAAAGTACGGGTGGTTTATGAGCTACAGAGCAGCTTCCATGTGAGGAGGAGGCTACAGCTGTAATCGGAAAATACAAATAAAAGAGAGAGAGTGACGCGTGCGGCGCGACTGACAGGGAGGGAGCGAGCGAGCGAGCCGGTAGTGTTTTGTACACGCCACGACGGGAGGTGTTGCGCAAGAGCAAGAAGGAGAGGGAGGGGGGGGGGATCGGGAAGATTCGACGGGAGAGAAAATGAAAAAAGGAGAGAGGATGAGGCATGCAAGGAAAGGAGGGATGGACGATGAAAAAGAAAAAAAAGGAAAGTGAGGGGAAGGAGGGGTGCCGTGTACGCAATAGCAAGCCAAATGACAAGGAAATGGCGCCCTCGAAGTCAATAAAACCTTCTCCAATTCGTCGGTGGATAACAAGAAAAAGGAGTTTTTCGCCATTTTCTCTCTAGCGAGGCAAACATGCGCAAATGGAAGCATGCTCCGTTTTTGGCAGCACACACGCCACATAAATGTGCCCCGAGGAAGCGTGGAAGGCAAGAAATGAAGGTTCAGAAAGTGGCTAGAATCCGCTGGAAAGACAACTTGCGTACCCGAATCGCGTTTTGGGACAAAACTAAGCTGGGTTGAGACTTCTTTGTTACTAGACCTATATATGTACTAACTTTCATGTACCATTTTTATGTCTGAAGATTATTCAACTTTAGTCTTCCAATACTTGTGCCCAGACATTCTGATTTTGTCCAAGTGTGAGGGACGT
>SZWC01009513.1:40896-50980 GCA_023375785.1 Penium margaritaceum
ACACACACACACACACACACACACACACACACACACTCCGTTATCTCCTGCTGCATGTTCCTCCTGTTACATGTGAATGCATGCAAGCACATGTTTTGCTAGCTGCTCCCACACAAGTTGTGTGTGAAAGCATCTGTGTCATATCAGCACAAGTTCTGTGTTAGAGCGCCGCGTGTCTCGTTGACACTAGCGAACGCTTCGACCATCACCGTGCACACTTCTTTTTCCTTGGTTTATTCACGTGTGCATCACCAGTTGAAAGATCTTGTGTGAGGTGCGAACTGTAGCTCCAGCTGCTGCTGCTGCTGCAGTCGCTGTTGCTCCCCTCACTGCCGTCTTTCCTACACTGTGTGCGATTGTGCTGCAGCCTCAAGCTGGGCGTTTGCGACGACTTCGGCAATTGAGACAGTGAACGCAATACGCAATGGCGCAAACAGTCTGGTCCTACTGTCAGTTCAGCAGCTGCTTGAGTGTCAGGTTAGACTTCACTAGGAATCCTCCTCCTCCTCCTCCTCCTCCTCCTCCTCCTCCTCCTCCTCCTCGTTGTCGTCGTCGTCATCCTCGTCCTCGTCCTCCTCGACCTCCTCCTCGTCCTCCTCGTCCTCCTCGTCCTCGTCCTCCTCGTCCTCGTCCTCGTCCTCCTCGTCCTCGTCCTCGTCCTCCTCGTCCTCGTCCTCGTCCTCCTCGTCCTCGTCCTCGTCCTCCTCGTCCTCGTCCTCGTCCTCCTCGTCCTCGTCCTCGTCCTCCTCGTCCTCGTCCTCGTCCTCCTCGTCCTCGTCCTCGTCCTCCTCGTCCTCGTCCTCGTCCTCCTCGTCCTCGTCCTCGTCCTCCTCGTCCTCGTCCTCGTCCTCCTCGTCCTCGTCCTCGTCCTCCTCGTCCTCGTCCTCGTCCTCCTCGTCCTCCTCCTCGTCCTCCTCCTCGTCGTCGTCGTCGTCGTCGTCGTTGTCGTCGTCGTCGTCGTCGTCGTCGTCGTCGTCGTCGTCGTCGTCGTCGTCGTCGTCGTCGTTGTCGTCGTCGTCGTCGTCGTCGTCGTCGTCGTCGTCGTCGTTGTCGTCGCCGCGGTCGTCGGCGTCGTCCTCAATGGACAGTGGAAACCCGGCAGTCTGAGAGGATGCCAACTGAATTTGATAGGTGTAAAGATTACTGAAAACTTGCACATTCTACAGGTAAGAAGGTGCAAACTGTCATGAAATCATGCACCAGTTCCTATCCAACCAGGCAGTCGACCATCAAGAAACGAACATGATGTGGTGGCAAAGGAAAGGACGACCTTGTCGGCCAGCTGGGTGATGCAGATATATGGGGCCTGGGCGCCCCCGTCCACCGTGTCCGGTCCCCAGTTTGTCAATGGATTGGAGTTGAAGTCGACAGACTGGGTTGGAATGGAGTTGAAGCTCTGAAGTTGGAGTCGATCCCAAACATACCGTACTGTCCACCGTTTTCCTTCAAAATAATTGTTTTTGATTCGCCTATGGGCAGTAGCACAGTTATCCCTGCTTTGGGTGAATCACTTCTATAATTTAAGATGTACGGTTTAGCTGCACAAAAAGAAAAGGTGTGAAGAAATAAGGGGAGTCGCTACCGGGACAGCTCATATTGAGCTTTGCCGGAGTGCGCTCGCAGTGGCGAGCGCACTCCGAGGAGTCAATCACGCCCGCCCTCTTCCATGACACTTCAGCGTGCGCGTCAGTGCAAACACACTGACGTGTCATGTGAGAACTCGAAGTTTTGAAAAGTCAAAGCTTCGAGCTCTCGAGCGGCGAGATTTGCTCCGAGTTCACAGCCGGAGGACGTGAACTAGGGTATGGGAGAATTTCAGGATCAGGGATGGAGAGAGTGGGGGTTTGGGAGAATCACCCCAAAAAATACGAAGGGGCAGATTTTGGGCGAAATTAAGTGTCACATAATTCATTAAAGAAATTGAACGCAATCAAGGGACAGTACGGTAGGCGTAGACGTTTTTTTTTTTGCATGAAGCATGAATCACCTCACATTTCAACTGTCCGTGTCCCTCCCTGCTCTGCCTCCTCCGAGTGGTGTGTGGTGAGTGGTGTGTGGTGTGTGGCGTGCGTTGTTGGTGGATGGGCAGAACGGAAACGGCTGCGAGGGTGGATGGCCAGAAGCAGCGCTGGCGTATGTGGTGGCCAACAAGGGCCTCAACACAGCCGCAAACTACGCGTACCTCGGCACCAGCACCCGCATCTGCAACTTCTACAAGGTATACCGCAGATCCGAGTCCCTTCAAGTTGGTTTTCTCGGAGTCTTTTGCGAGCCCTCGCCAGCACATGGCAAAAGATTTCAACCTGCTGTTGACATCAGATTTGTAGTTTCTAAGTTTCTTCGCAAAGCGACTCAAAGATTCTGAGTCTGCCGTGTGCGATACAGATGAGCAGGAGCTGTCTGTTCTGCCGTCAGAGGGGTGCTGCAGCAACCGCATCGTGTGCTCCCCTTAAAATGGGTCTAGTCTCCTCCAAGGCACATCCCATGAGCGGCTGCGTGCGCAGGACCATGATTTTGCACTAAGGCCTCCAGAACCATTCCTGCCTTCTGCGTTTCGATTTGCTTTGTTGCAGTCAATTCCATCACCGTATATGCCCATTCCATCCAGCCGAAGCTGCTTCTGTTGTGTCTATCACAGCATTCCTCCAGCTGAGCACAGGCAGGATTGGCATCGCAGCATTGCCCCATCTCTCTCAGCACACTGCAAAGCGTTTCAGAAAAGTTGACTTCAATACCATCTGGGCACAAGCAGGAGCTGCGGCGATGTGTTTCTCCTCTCAATTTCTGTACGAAGGAGGTGCGCTTGACCTTGTGCAGAGTGCTTCAAGCACCTTGATTTTCTTTTCCATCTCATCCCATCATGCCCCATCCCATCCCATCCCATCCCATCCCATCCCATCCCATCCCATGCCATGCCACGCACGACTGTGTGCGCGAGCGCAGGAGTCGCAGCGCAACACAACCATNTGCAGCTTGCGTTGCAGAGCCAGGTGAGCGCAGTAAAGGGTTAAACAAGTTCAGACGCTTTGCAAAACGTTTAAACTTGTTTGATTTTTAGACGTTTTGCAAAATGTTTAAACTTGTTTAATCAGGACGACCCGGCGTTGCAGCTGGCGCTGCAGAGCCAGGTGAGCGCGACAGCGAAGGGGATCTGGGTCGGCTGGAGTGCTTCACGGTCACGTTGTCAGTAGGATGTAAACAACTTGGATTTTTTTTTAACAGAACTTGTTTTCATTAAACATGACAGCGTGACAAATGGTGGGGAGGATGCCAAAGTCCTTCACGCCACCTCAAGCAGGCAAGAGCAGGGTTCTCGGGCAAGGCCTTGTGGCCAGGACCGCTATACAGCGTGGAGGATGCCAAGGTCCTTCACGCCACCGTAAGCAAGCCAAGACAAGGTTCTCGGGCAAGGCCCTGTGGCCAGGACCGCTACACAGTGGGGAGGATGCCAAAGTCCTTCGCGCCACCACAAACGCACACTCAGGCTTCTCGGGCAAGGCCCTGTGGCCAGGACCGCTACACAGTGGGGAGGATGCCAAAGTCCTTCGCGCCACCACAAATGCACACTCAAGGTTCTCGTGCAAGGCCCTGTGGCCAGGACCGCTACACAGTGGGGAGGATGCCAAAGTCCTTCGCGCCACCACAAATGCACACTCAAGGTTCTCGTGCAAGGCCCTGTGGCCAGGACCGCTACAAGGAGGAGCAGGTAATCACATCCAGGGCTTCTGAGAGCTAGGCTTCCCAGAAAGTCGGCTCCACCCCGTAGAGGGCAGAGAGTGTGAGGAGGGAGCGCACGCGTCCCTGGCGCGCGATGGGGGCCACCTCGCCGGTGAAGGGGGCAGAGGCTCTGGCGTGCGTGGAGACGTAGAGTCGGATGGCCGCACGCTGGGCGCGGATCCCGGCGATGGAGGCCCGCTGTGCGAGGATGCTCACCGCTCGCTGTNGCAAGGCCCTGTGGCCAGGACCGCTACAAGGGAAGAGCAGGTAGTCACATCCAGAGCTTCTGAGAGCTAGGCTTCCCAGAAAGTCGGCTCCACCCCGTAGAGGGCAGAGAGTGTGAGGAGGGAGCGCACGCGTCCCTGGTGCGCGATGGGGGCCACCTCGCCGGTGAAGGGGGCAGAGGCTCTGGCGTGCGTGGAGACGTAGAGTCGGATGGCCGCACGCTGGGCGCGGATCCCGGCGATGGAGGCCCGCTGTGCGAGGATGCTCACCGCTCCCTGTGCCCAGAGCGCGAGGGTCTCCGCCGAGCACTGTCGAGTCCCGCGAGAAAGGCACATCTTGGCCAGGCGGGTCAAAAAGACCCGCAACTCCTCCCCCAGGCCTCCCAGGGTCTCCCAAGCGAGGGGTCGCAGGTGGTGTCCCCGCCAAGCTGTCGGAGATCACGGGTCTGCTGCGGCAACCACGCCTCTGCCCACTCCTCCTGAAAGGCCTGGTTGTCGACGGGGCAGCCCAGGACCTCCACTCCTTCGGCAGTCGAGGGCAGCTCGGCAAGTGTGGGGGGGATGGCCTCCGTCCAGCGCTGCCACAATAGGCACTTCCAAGGTTGGACGCGAAGGCCGCGGAGAGCCGCAGCCTCCACGAAGGCCGCCATGCACACCCCTAAAAGGTGGGGGGGGGCGCAGACGGTCGCGTCGTCCTGGTAGGCGCCGATGTGGCCGAAGCGATCACCACTCTCCGCCAAAAGGGTCTGGGATGCCGCCTGTAGAGCGGGGGCCAGGGCGAGGTCGAAAAGTGCAGGGCCCAGTNCAATAGGCACTTCCAAGGTTGGACGCGAAGGCCGCGGAGAGCCGCAGCCTCCACAAAGGCCGCCATGCACACCCCTAAAAGGTGGGGGGGGGCGCAGACGGTCGCGTCGTCCTGGTAGGCGCCGATGTGGCCGAAGCGATCACCACTCTCCGCCAAAAGGGTCTGGGATGCCGCCTGTAGAGCGGGGGCCAGGGCGAGGTCGAAAAGTGCAGGGCCCAGTAGATCACCCTGGCGGACGCCGTGGATGCTCTCTAGGATGGCAGGTGTGTCGACGTTGAAGAGGAGCTGGGCAGGGCAGAGGGAGAACTGCCGAAGGTACGGGATCCAGGATCCCAGGCCTGAGTCAAGCACTGCCGTGAACACCGACGCTCACTCCACCTCGTTAAAAGCGTCGCGGATGTCGAGTTGGAGTAGCCAGAAGGAGGGGTTGGCGGTGAGGATGGCCCTGATCCCTCGTACCAGGAGCGCAGCACCGTCGGACACGCCCACGCCGTACTGATGTGGCCGGAGCACAGAGTTAAGCTTATCCGTGTCTNAAGCGATCACCACTCTCCGCCAAAAGGGTCTGGGATGCCGCCTGTAGAGCGGGGGCCAGGGCGAGGTCGAAAAGTGCAGGGCCCAGTAGATCACCCTGGCGGACACCGTGGACGCTCTCTAGGATGGCAGGTGTGTCGACGTTGAAGAGGAGGAGCTGGGCAGGGCAGAGGGAGAACTGCCGAAGGTACGGGATCCAGGATCCCAGGCCTGAGTCAAGCACTGCCGTGAACACCGACGCTCACTCCACCTCGTTAAAAGCGTCGCGGATGTCGAGTTGGAGTAGCCAGAAGGAGGGGTTGGCGGTGAGGATGGCCCTGATCCCTCGTACCAGGAGCGCAGCACCGTCGGACACGCCCACGCCGTACTGATGTGGCCGGAGCACAGAGTTAAGCTTATCCGTGTCTCGAAGTAGGAGCAGCTTCCCCGCCAGCTGCGTCCACACCTAGCCCACCGTGATCGGGCGCACCCCTTCCTCCTCTGAGGACCCCTTCAGCACTGGGATGAGTCTGCTGCGGCTGATGCAGGAGGCTGCCTCTGCCGGTAGGCCGCCCTCGAGCATGCGACGGAGGACCCCTCCAAGGCCCACCAAGGCCGTAGAAGAGTCCAGGACGAGGTCGCGGAGCAGGTCTGTAGTGAGGCCCAGTGGCCCGGCGCTGGAACCGCGTGGCGCCTCCCCGAGCACCTCCTCCACCATGGCGTCCGTGATCCTGTCCGCTCCTCCCTCGTCTGGAAGGTTGAAGTCCGGAACCCACTCGGGTAGAGGGTGGAGGTCTGCCAGGTGGCGCTCGCGGAGGGCTGCGACTGTCTGAGCTGTGCCCGCAGCGAATGGCCGGTCCTCAAATTGCTGCATCGCTCGGGCGAAGGCGCCTGCGTGGGCTGGGCTCGCCGCCCGCCGTCGTGCCTTTGTCGCCTCTACCCCCTGTGCTACCGTGGCTTGGCGGGTGAGGGGGCGGGAGACAACTCGGGCACGTGCGGCCAGGCGAACCTACTCTAGTGTCTCCTCCAGAAGCCCTGCCCAGTCGCCGGCCTCAAAACGGCTACACCGCTCCAGGATCACGTCATCTGTCCTCCTCAGCTCTTGCGCCGGCCCCCATCGCCCGCCTCGTCGGAGACGCCAACGACGGCCTGAGACAAAGGACGGGTTGCCAATCTGCTCCTCGGGGGTGGGGACGCGGCAGAGAAGTAGATGGAGGTGGAGTAGCAGCATCCAGCGAGAGAGGAGGCTCTCCGGGGGGAGGGAGGAGTCGGTGGCCCAGGTGCAGCAACGACCAAAGATGACACTCACTCGCTGTTTCGACTCCCCATATAGGCGCGCATTCGCCTTGGGGGCCTGGGCCAGGTGCCCATCGTCGGTGTGCCCTCCTGGGGAGAGCCCGCATATGTGCTCCCATGCAAAGTCCTCTAGGGCCTCCCAAGCAGGTGTGACCGTCAGGTCACGGGTCCAGAGGAGTCCGGGGCTGGGCGGAGAGAGCGCGTCTGCTCCCTGGAGGACCACCTGCTGCGTGCTGAGAAAGGCCCCTCCGCCCAGAGACCATAGGGCGTCAAGGAAGCCGGTGCAGTCCCTCCGGCCGGGAGCGCGGACGGCGAGACCCAGCCGGGATAGGCCGTCTGCTAGTGAGCTGTGCTCGCGTCCGATCCATCGGTAGACCCTCTGAACGTTGGGGTCGAGGATCCGCTGGGCACGATCTCGTCGCTGGCGGAGACGCTCCACCGTCACCCTGGCGGCTCCTCGCATCTGGTCCACCACTAGCCTGGAGTCCCCCACTACCACCAGAGCAGCGACCTGGGTGTGNGTCCTCTAGGGCCTCCCAAGCAGGTGTGACCGTCAGGTCACGGGTCCAGAGGAGTCCGGGGCTGGGCGGAGAGAGCGCGTCTGCTCCCTGGAGGACCACCTGCTGCGTGCTGAGAAAGGCCCCTCCTCCCAGAGACCATAGGGCGTCAAGGAAGCCGGTGCAGTCCCTCCGGCCGGGAGCGCGGACGGCGAGACCCAGCCGGGATAGGCCGTCTGCTAGTGAGCTGTGCTCGCGTCCGATCCATCGGTAGACCCTCTGAACGTTGGGGTCGAGGATCCGCTGGGCACGATCTCGTCGCTGGCGAAGACGCTCCACCGTCACCCTGGCCGCTCCTCGCATCTGGTCCACCACTAGCCTGGAGGCCCCCACGACCACCAGAGCTGCGACCTGGGTCTGTTGCACGAGAGAGAGGCCGAGGTTGAGTGCGGCGTACTTTGCGTCAATGTTGGTCGAAGCTCCTTCTAGGCATTCCCAAGCGGAGGATACCGGAACTCCCTCGGGGTCGAGGAGGATCGCCCCTGCGCCGCCCAAACGTCGGCCAGAGAGCTCTGCTGCTCCATCGAAGAAGAGCCAGTGCGGGGCCGTGGAGAAGCGTGCTGAGATGGGAGGGTGGGGGGCGGAGGTAGGGGGCGAGGGGGTGGAGCTGGAGCGACGGCGGCCGGTGCCGAGGGGGGGGTGAGGGTGGGGGGGTGCGGTGGGGGGGGGGAGGAGGGCAGAGAAGGAGATGTGTGGCAGGTACTCCGTGTGTGGTTGCTGCAGGGTGGGGGGCGGGGGGCCAAAGAGGGAGAGGTGTGGAAGGGAGGGGGGCGGGGGGGGAGAGGTGGGGGTCCGAGGGAGTGGGTGGGAGTAGGGTTGGTGGGCGATAATATCGCGCGTTGGCGCGATGTTATCGCCCTCGTTATTGCGATATCATATATCGCGATAATGATAAAATATCGATATCAGGGGCCCCAGGGGGCCCCTGATATCGACGATATTATCGTCGGGCGATAACATCGCGCCAACGCGCGATATTATCGCCCGGCGATGATATCGCGCCGCGGGACGATGTTATCGCACCGTGGCGCGATGTTATCGCTGGGCGATGATATCGCGCCGTGATCTAGCTGCTGTGGGGGATAAAGACCCCAGAGCAGCTCATTCTTAGTTCTTCTTTGTTCTTGTTTCTAACACTTCGCCATTTTTTGGCCTTGCAGCAGTCACAAACATCTACACGCACTTGTTGACCATCTCACAAGCAATGGAGAACGACTATGCAGCACCGCCTCGCAACACAGTAGGGGATTATGTGCAGCAAGCGATGGAGAGCAAGGAGGCAAGCAACAACCCTGTTGCTGAAGGGGCGGCAACCCTTATAAGCTTGAGGAAGGGGGGCTCTCCACGACAGCCCAACATCACCTACTCCATGACTCTCCTTGGCTCACCTCCCCCTTCGGTGCCGCACTCTCCCTCGTGCATGCCGTCTCAAGAGGACGTGGAGCGCCATGTCAACGAGCTCGAAGCACAGGTTGAAGGTGTGGAGGAGGCCATGCTCAGGGAGGCGGAGGCAACGCGCATGTGCATTGGTGGTGTGGGCGCTGGTGTGGTTGCTGTTGAGGGATGGGAGGGTGCGGCACAGGAAGGGAATCGTGGGAAGGAGGATGTGCAGGGCGGGGTTGGGGCTGTTGGAGGCTTAGGTAGTGGGGAGGATGCTGTTCAGACTTTGGATGGGGCGGCCAAGGGTGAGAAGGTTGGGGAGGGGGGTGCGCCGGGGGGGGGGGGGGGGAGATGTTGGAGGCGGAGAGAGTGGGGAGGGTGCTGTAATGGAAGAGGAGGGGGCAGGCAAGGGTGGGAAAGGTGGGGATGGGGGTGCACACGATGGAGAGGAGGCGGAGGAAGTGGGGGGGGTGCTGTTCGCGAGGGGATGGGGGCAGCCAAGGGTGGCAAGGGTGTAGAGGCGGGTGTGCAGGGGGGATGGGGTGGTGCTGGAGGAGGAGGTTGTGGGGAGGGTACTGCGGTGGGAAGGGAGGGTGCAGTTGAGGGTAGGGACAGTGGGGGGGGTGTACGCACGAGGGGAAGAGGTGGAGTTGGGGTTCAAATGGGACTACTTGTTTGTTATGGGCTTGGGATGGTACGTGTACGCGGTGGGGGAGGGGGGGCACGGGGTGGCAGAAGGGGATCGGGTTCGGGCAGGACTGGCGGTGGTGGAAAGGGAGAGGGTGCTGCCGAGGGATGGGAAGGGGTGTCCGAGGGTGGGGAGAGTGGGGATGGGCGTGAAGAAGAGGGACATGTTGNTGTTGGTGGAGGGAGCGGGGATGGTGTTGGACATGAATGGGAGGGGGAGGCTGAGGGCGGGAGTAGTGGGGATGGAGATGAACTTGGTGGCAAGGGGGGAAGGGGAAAAGAGGCCAGCAGAAGGGCGCTGGGGGCAGCACTAGCGGGTGCGCCGTTGGGGGTGGGCAGCCATGGTGGTGGGGAGGGGGTGCACGCGGTTAGTAGCATGCAGTCATTCGCATTAGGGTCGTCAGTCATGGCCAGGGGGTGGCGGCGGTAGAGTTATCGTCGGAAGAGGACGTGGAGGATGATGGAGAGTGGCAGCAGCCCACTCACGTGTTGCGGCGGCTACAGAGGGGTGGGTGGCGTTCCTCCCTCGTTGTCCCACCGCCACCTTCGGCCGACGACGAGGAGGGGTTGCGACCCGCTCCCCTCTTACGGCGGCGTGGTGGTCTGGCCGGCCAACCACTGCAACAGCAGCCGCAGCAACGGCAGCCGCAGCAGCGGCAGCCGCAGCAGCGGCAGCAGCATCAGCGGCAGCAGCAGCAGCGGCAGCAGCAGCAGCAGCAGCAACAACAGCCACTGCATCAGCAGTGGCAGCATCAGCAGCAGCAGCAACAGCAGCAGCGGCAGCCACGGCGGCCAGTGACAATGGCGAAAGCCCCAGCCTCCAACACAGAGGACGATGGTGCCGCATCGCGTGCATATTGGGCTGCAAAGAAAAAGCAAAGCCTCGAGCATAGCCAGCTAGTGCA
>SZWC01009514.1:8365-19542 GCA_023375785.1 Penium margaritaceum
GCCCATCTTGTGGAGCTCCATATCCTTTGTGACTGCCATCAAAAGGATCACCCGGATGGTTGTGAACTTATCAACGGGGGCAAATGTCTCATAATAGTGCTTGTCCTTTTGCTGTGCATACCCTTTTGCCAGGAGTCGCACCATGTACTTTTCCACCATCACATCTTTTGTCAAATTGGTCTTGAAGACCCACTTGGAGCCGATGACGTTGGCATCTTTTGGCCTGTCAACCAGCTCCCACATGGCATTTTAACAATGGACACCAACTCTGACTTGATGGTGGCGTCCCACTGCTTTCTTTCCAGCCGCACAAGCACCTTTTGCACAGTCATTGACTCAGTTGATGCAGTTAGTGGCCCCAGTTGCTCTTTCATGATCCTTTTGACTCCGCTCTCCCTGGTGAAACATCAATCGGGCGGCCTCCATGTGAAGTGCATGCTTCGGCACCTATAGTTCATCCTCTGACAAAAATTTCCACCAGATCTCCATCCGACTACATCATCATCGGAGTTCTCCACGTCGGCTATTGCACCTATTGCATCAATGGCCTCTGATGCTACATCTTTGAGCTCCATGTCTGGCAGCTCCTTCTTGAAGTGAAGGAGCTAGAAACATTCTCCTTGTTTTCGAGTGTTCCCAATGCTCATGTTGTTTTTAATGCTGTTGAAGGTGTAGTGCTCGTCAAAGTTGATGTTTCCGTTGTGGATGATCTCTTGCATGCACGGTTTCCAAAGCCAGTACTCCTTTTGTATGCTCTCATAGCCAAGAAACAAGCACAGGTATGCCCATGGTTTCAGCTTACAGTTGCATCACTCCGTCACCTACAACATCGCGTGCCCCTTGTAGAGAAACACCTTAAAGTGCGCCATGTTTGGCTTGCACCTGTCTCAATCCTCTTGCGGCATCTTCCAGCTGTCCTTGCCCTTTAGCACCGCTTTTGGGGTGAGAGTGATGGTGTAGCTCGCAGTACGCACAGCCTTCATCGAGAAGCCTGGTGGCAATCTTAAATCAACAAACATGGTTTGCACAATGTTTAGTAGCATCTGCTTTGCCCACTCTACCATTCCATTATACTATGGCAAACATAGCATATTGGGCTCCCACTTGATACCTTGCTGCTTGATCCACCCGCTAAAACCCAGATACTCTCCGACATTGCTGCTGCACAACGCTTTGACCTTCAGGCCAGTCTCCCTCTCCACCATTGTGATGTACTTCTTCAGCCGGTCCAGGACCTTGCCTTTCCGCTTCATGAAGTATACAAAGAGCTTACTAATGAAATTATCAATGAAGGTGATGAAGTATCTCAAGCCGCTATTGGACACTATCTTGAATGGTCCACTCACATCGCTGTGCACAACCTTCACCAGGTCCTTTATGCGAGTCGCATTCTTATTGAATGACTTGTGCCGCGCCTTGTTCCATTGCAAGGCTCACACCTTTTGTGTGTTACTGCATCTGTTGCCGCATCTACTACAACGTTGATGACGAGGGCGTGCACGATTTGCCATTTAACTAATAGTTGCAAGCGCGAAATTCCATTGGTGCCAAAGCTCTAGATTAATGCTTCCTCCCTTTGCCATGTTGACAACACACTATTGTGAGTGTGCTGAGTTGGATGCTGTAGGGATCACCTTGATCTTCACAATGTATAAACCTCCCTTGTGCTTTGCCTCTAGCACGAGCTCGTTGGCGCCATCGTCGCGTACCACGGTGCCTTTCCCAAAGAAGAGCACCTCATAAACCTTATCCGTCAAGTGGTTGACACTAAGGATGTGAGACAGTCCAGGGACATGGTGCACATAACAGACTGTGCTCATTTCCTCCTTACCGCCCGCCATGACTTCCACCTCCATGCCGCCTTGACGCTGCCGGCTCGACTTTGTCCTTTGTGACCACCATTGACTTGGAGAACTTCTTGTAGGTCATGAACCTCTCATTCTTGACCCAGGTGTGCTCCTTGGCCCCAAAATCTAGGCATTGCATATTGGCCTTCTTTAGGAAGTGGTTCTTGTTGCTGTTGAGGATCAACCTGCCTTTGGTGTTTTTTCCACCGGCCTTGGTGTCCTCCGGACATTCATGGGTGCAAAGGCCCTCCTTGCCACAGTTGCGGCTCACTCCTTTCTTGGCGCCATTCTTGCCTCCACCCTTTTCGTTGCTTCCAATGGCCCCACTTCTGTTTCCATGCGTTTGGTGAGGAAGACAAGGAGTTTGCGTAGCTCTGGCGTTGGGCCTCGTTGAAAATGTACTATAGAACAACGCCATAAGTGAGTTTGTCCTCCAGCCATCTTCCTCAGCGGTGATGAGGGGACCCCGACTGTCAAGTAGAGCCACGAGGAATTTCATCCCCTACAATTTTGTGTTGATCTTTTAGCCCACGCTGCATTGTCAGGCAAGGGACTCAATCTGCCGCATGACAGAGATGACATCATGTTTGTCATCAATTCTCAACAGAAGGAGCCGCTTCATTGCAAAGATTTTCCTCACAACTGACTTGCATTGGTGGATGGCACAGAGTTTTTGCAAAGCTTCTGCTCCGATTTTGCAGCCTTGGAAATATTTCCATAGCAACTCAGCTATCCGGGACACTAGAAGCATGAGTGCTTGTGTGTTCTTCTTTTCAAAGGTCTGCTTCTTTGCGTCTTTAGCAGCTGCCTCTTTGACCATCTCCTTTCCCAACATGACATCCAGTAGCCCCTTATGTGCGAGGTGTAGCTGAAACAGCCATCTCCATAGCCTAAAGCCTGGTCCGTCCGTATACTTCTAAATGGGCTACATTTTCTTTAGCACCATTTTTCTAGCTTCTACTTTGATAGGTTCTAAGAACTTCACGGTGACGTCCAACATGACAGACCTGTACGATGCAGAAGACGTGAAGGTTGGAGAGGATCAGACTCGTGCACCCATAACCTTTTGTCGTGAATTCGCGCGGTGCTGTCCCGAAGTTTCCACGATCTTCTCTAGTGGCTCACGTCATTTGTTTTGGGCAAATCTGAGTAACAACCTGAACTACTGGATCCAGTGGATACTATCCACCAGATGCCTCAGCAGTCTTCCGGGAAACAATCCCTAAATGGACATTTTGTCAGTTGATCTGGTTGATTATTCATAGGAAGTCGAATCGCGGCCAGCTCCCAGAACCGCCGCGCACACCCAAAATTTGGACGCTTGTATCTCCCTTGTTATTTGTCTGATTCCAATGAAATAACTTCTAATGGATTCAACAACTTGTCAAATCATAGGGGCAACAATCCATTTGAGGACCTGTGCAATCTCCAAGCCAACAGATCGAACTGCGAGGATTTTCCTCTCTCTACTGGCTTGTTTGCGGCTTCCGATGCTGCACTTGGGAATGTTGAGGGGAAACATTTCAACATGTGTATCCACAACTTTTCAAGAACAAGCAATGGTTGTAGCCCCCCTAATGGGGTGTTCCTCTATGCGTTAGTGCACATCAAAACTGCTCACAAACTTCTTACATTCAGTTGCCATTGAAAAACACCAATATTGGTGTGCCCATGTTTTTAGAGTCTTATAAAAACCAACATTCCAGGAGTAGTGGGTATCATGTGCCTCCTCTAGTAACAAGTGCTTCAATGGTGCATAATGTTTACCACAAATATCTTCTCTTCATGTCCCCATTGCCAATACAATTCATCCCATATTATGTCTTATAGCACACCACCCATGAACTCACCTTCCACGCCATAGCCATGCTTGAATAGTTTATGCATGACTAGAGATCCCATCAGGACTGAGATGACATTGAGGCTCAAGTTAGGCCCCTGCGATAGATGGTCAGATGGATTCACCTTCCCAGGCTTGTACTAGATCTCGTAGTCAAAACTTCCTTCAAAGAATTTCATCTAGTGAGTCTGCTACTGACCAAGGTTCCACTATGTCTTCAAGTACTTCAAGGTATAGTGATCCATGAAGACCACGCAGCGTCACGAATCCAAGTAAGGCTGCCAATACTTGAAGGCATGGATCACAGCCAACATCTCCTTGTAGATTGTATAGTTTAGCGGCGCACCTCGTAGCTTGTAAGATATGTATGCAGTTGACTGCAAGCCCTATCTATGATCCTAAAGCAAAACTACGCCAACAGCGTATTTGCTTGAATCAATCACCAACATTCACTCCTTGGTTGAGTCCAGATGCACCGGTGCCTGAGTATCACACATTGCAGACCCGAGCTCCTCAAGGCTCTTCTGCTCCTTGCCCCATTATTCTGGCAATTCTTCCTTAGCTGTTGTGTAAGTGGTGTAACCTTCTTTGTATACCCCTTGAGAGAATGTTGGTAGTAATTGACAAAACCAATGAATGCTTGGATGTCACACACTCACTTTGGTGTCGGACACTACTCCACTGCATTTACCTTCTCCACATCCATACGAAGACCCTTGTCGATCACAATATGCCCAAGGAACTCTACCTCAATTTACCTGAACTCGCAATTAGAGAGCTTGGAAAACAACGTCTCTCTTCAAAGAATGTCTAACACCTCTCAAAGATGTTGTTTATGCTTGTGTAGAGTTTGGGAGTTGATGAGGATGTTTTCTAGGAACACCAACACATTTTGGTCCAAGTGAGGGTGGAAGATCTTGTTCATGAGACTCATGAACGTTGCAGGATTGTTGCTCAACCAAAACAACATCACGAGGCCTCAAAATGGTTGTACCATGTCAAAACCTCCATCTTCTCCACATCGTGCTTGACAATCAAGATCTGATGGTACCTTGAGCGCAAGTCAATTTCGTTGAAGTGTTTGCATCCCCTCTGCTTGTCAAACAACTCTGCAACCCTTTGTAGTACCGGCTTTTCTGTCAATAAGTTGTTTAGTATAGATCATCCACTCACATCCACAGCTGCCCTGTCTTGTTATTCATTAAGAGGACCAATGCAGCATAGGGAAACACCAACGGTTTGATAAATCCCTAATCTGTCACTTCAACTGCTTTTTTGGATTGCCAAGATCATTGTCACTCATGCGATAAGCAACACACACCATTGAAGTTACCCCCTGAGCAAGCTCAATTTTGTGGTCGATGTCTCGCTTCGGTGGTAAGCCCTTTGGCCCCTAAATAGGAAATACATCACCGTAGCTGTTAAACACTTTCTTGATGCCTTCCGATAGCTCCACTTCTTGTGCTTTCTAGTGCTCTCCCTCTTGTTGATTTGCCCATGCTGCCAACACTTCCACCTCTTCAATTGCTTTTTCCTGCCCCAGCCACACGAGGTACACGTGGTCCCCCTTGCACTGACAACGCTTTAGCTGCACACAACTCAACTATGGCACCTTGCATACCTTGGAGCCCTTCTCCTCTACCCAAAGTAGCAAAAATATCTACTCTTGATTGATGCACTGGATAGCAATGGTCTAGAAAACAAGTCCCGACATTGGACGCTACCGACCACTCTTGGTATTGCAACCAAGATAACATATCACTCTCAAATGAAGGATCTAGACTTTGGATTTAGTTTAAAACATCATGAAATTTGCACGAAGGTATTTAGTGTCTACCCTTTGTTGAACACTCAAGAGGAGTCTTCAAGGCAAGAACTATGAATGGATGCATGCACGGTACATGCCTTTTTGCTTGTAGACCTTTCCTAATACTTGTGCGTGTAGTAGCTAGACAGGAGCCAACCTTAACCTACAGTCCTAGTTGGCGCGATCTGAGACTGCCAAGTTTGATCCTCAAGGAAGGCTCTTGTAAGGTTCATAGAAGCTTCCTTGTTATCTTCCTAGAAGCTTCCTGTTCCATTTCGGGCCACGCGGAAAAATGCAACCATTGCAAAGTTTGAACCCACGACCCATGAGTTGCGGTCTTTGTTTTCACTAGGCCACAAAGGAGTGCCTCCTATGGTGATTTCCAGGGTACATACCAATTACGGGCAGAGCATCCCTCGCCTATCTCAAAATAGACCATGAGGAGGTACTCCATAGAGCTGTGCATTCCTTGTTTGTCTATGCAGCATGCCAAGCAGTCAGTCAACCAGTGGACAAGGTGTACACCATTCAACAAATCTCTCTATTACACCTCTATATATTTGTCATTCACTGGACTCCATTCATGCATTTAGGCTCAACCTTCCTCTACCCCACTCCTCATGCCAAAGCCATGAATGCCTACATAGTGAAATTCGCTCTCCAACGGCTTGGTTATGCAATCAACGAGCATGCTCTTGGTTCCAAAGTTCTGCGATTCCATTAGATTCTTCATGACAATTTCTCGTCAGAAGTGGTACCGTATTTCGATCCGCTTTGTTCGTTAGGAAATGACCTCATCTTCAACCATCCAAATTGCGCTCATGTTGTCCACGTGAAAGACCATGGGGTCCTTTTGTGGTGCTATCATTTTGCCCTGTAAGCTGCGCAGCCAATGAGTCTCCTTGCACAACTCGGACAGAGCAACGTACTCTGCCTCAGCCGTGGACATGGAAACATAATCCTGCTTCCTATTTGCCCATGAGATAGCAGCACCATTTAAGATGCACACATATCCTGAGGTGGATTTGCGGTCGTCAGGATTTCCTCCCAAGTTGGCGTCGGTGTAGCTTTTAAGGTGGAGGGGGTCCGTACCTTCTTGGCCTCCAAGGACGAGGCCCATATGGCGTGTCTTTTGCAGGTAGTGCAAGATGTGCTTGATTTTCTACAGATACTGTGGCTTTGGGTATGCCACAAACCTGCTCACTTGTCCCAGGGCATAGAAGACGTCGGGATAGTTCCCTACCATGGCACACATGATGCTACCCAAGGCCCACTGNTTAAGGTGGAGGGGGTCCGTACCTTCTTGGCCTCCAAGGACGAGGCCCATATGGCGTGTCTTTTGCAGGTAGTGCAAGATGTGCTTGATTTTCTACAAATTCTATGGCTTTGGATATGCCACAAACCTGCTCACTTGTCCCACGGCATAGAAGACGTCGGGAGAGTTCCCTACCATGGCACACATGATGCTACCCAAGGCCCACTGGTAGGGGATATCTTGCATCTCCCTTTGTTGTGCTTTGTTCCTTGATGACATGGAGACCTTTGGCTTCGTATCGGTCATCGTTGGGGTGCCAACAGATTTGCAGTCTTCCATGTGATAGTGCTTCAGTTCTCACGGATTCATTTGGTTTGGTTGAGTTGGATGGTGCGTGCTACTCGGTTGCGGTGGATGGTGATCCCAAGATAGTACTTGAGAGGACCAATGTCCTTCATCTGGAACCGTTTGCTAAGGTCAGACTTCAGTTCATCCAGCAGCTCGACTGAAGACTAGCAGATGATCAGGTCATCCACATATTGTGCAACCTACATTAACCCTCTCCCATCATTGTGCACGTACATACTCGGGTCATCCCGGCAATGTGTAACGGAGAGACCGGTGATGAAAACATCTTCCTCTTTGTACCACATCCTTGGGGCCTGTTTCAACCCGTAGAGAACTTTAACCAACTTGTGGACTTTGTCCTTGGGAGCTCTTAACTCCTTCGGGCACCTCCATCAGCAGTTCCTTGATGAGCTTCTTGTGAACAAAAACTTTTGTGACATCCATGTGGTTTATCTCCAGGTTCTTTGCAGCTTCAAAGGGGAGGAGAGAGTACATGGAGGCAAACGTCATGATGGGCACGAACGCCTTGTCGTACTCAGAGCCCAGGCGTTAGGAAAATCCCTTCGCCACTATCCCTTCAACTTGTCTTCAACTTGTTGATGTTGTCATCTTGCTTCTACTTCATTCAGAGGACCTACTTGGATCCCACCACGTAGGCCTTGTCCGGTCTACCCACCAGCATCCACGTGCCGTTCTCATCAATGGAGGCAAGCTTGCTGTCCACTACCTCCTTCCACTTGGCCGCATTTGGGCCATTCATCACCTCTGCCACTGTGGATGGCTCTCCCTTAGCCATGCACAACTGGTTGAGGCCATTCTAATCCTTCTCCTAGCACAAAGATGCTTTCTTTGGTCGCACACTGTTGAATGGTATGCACCTTGTCTACTGGTTAGCTGGTTGGTTGCACGGAAAGACAAGGCATGCATTCCTCTATGGAGTGTGTCCCCTTGGTCTGTCTTGAGATTGGCCGGGAATGTACTGCCCATAATGGGTATGTCCCCTGGAGATCATCATAAGAAACAGAACATTGTGGCCTTGTTGGGTCAGGCGTCGGAGCTCATGGGTTGCGGGCTGAAATCCTGCAATGGCCGCATTTTTCTTTGTGGCCCAATATGGGACATGAAGCTTCTAGGAAGCTTTCTAAAGCCTGGCTTGAGGAAAGCACTTCGCGGTCTGATGACGCGCCACGTAGGATTGTAGGCTGAGGTTGGTTCTTGTGGAGCCACTATGAGCAAAAAGCATTAGCAATTCTGTGCAAGTATGAAGGCCTTCCTTGCATGCATTCATTCACAGTTCTTACCTTTGAGACTCGTCAGAGAGTTTCCAACCATGGGTAGACACTGAAATGCTTGTGAGGTTGCAAACCGAACAAACCTGTGGATCCCTCGTTCGATTGTGATATGTTATCTTGGTTGAAATACCAAGAGCGGTTGGCGGCCTCCCATGTCGGAACCTGTTTTCTAGACCGTTGTTATCCGGCGCATTGACACAAACCACGCTGGGATGCTGGTGTGGCTTCTTGCTTTGCTGTTGGTGGTACAAAAGGTGGTGGTGTGTCGTCGGTGTGTGAAAAGAAGTCGGACTCCAAGTCTAGTTCTGCAGCCACAGAAGCATTGGTATCTATGTCCATGTCAAATATAGCCTCATCATGCATAGGTGCTTGTCCATTTCCATAACTTTCTTTCGAAGCAAGTGACTTGTTGGGTGCTTGGTCTCTAGACTCAAGCAACACTATCCACTCTCTTGCCTTGGGAGTGAGGATCGGGTCCACCAGCTTTACCTTTCCAAGGGTGTGTTTATCAAACTCAATACCGTGGCTTCTCACAATCTTGCCTGCTGCCTGGTCCCAAAGTGGATAGGCTTTGTGTAATATTTCATGCCCAATGATGATGGAACGTGCGTCGAGCTTGCCTCCACCTTCTCCCGACTGGATCTTCACACATGCAGTTGACACAAACACCTTTAGATGAGAGGCGTTGAGTTTCTTTCCCCACTATGCTTCCTATGGTGTCTGCAACCTCTTGTCCTCCTCCTTTTTATGCTTCCGCAAGGCGATTGTTGGTGTGAGGTCCAAGAGGCAGCAAACCACTTTTGCTTTTTGAGCCCAGAAGTAAGGTGGGAGCTTGGCGTCAAAGATCATGCATCATGCCAAGCAGGGTCTAGTTCATCATCTCGGCCATGTGATTGCGTTTGTGGTTGTAAGGTGGTCTTTGCTTGTTGCGGATGCCATGATTCTTGAGCCAAGGCTTGCATGCCTCGTACTCACCTACGTTGTCATTTTGGAGTGTATTCACCTTCTTGGATGTTTGTCACTTTACCATGGCGAACTCAAGGAGCTTTTTCTTGACCTCTCCCTTGGTTGTAGGGAAGTAGATCCACACCTTGCGGGTGTGGTCATTGATAAAGGTCACAAAGTACTTGCTTCCTCCGTTAGACATTATGTAGAAGGGTCCACACACGTTGCTTTGGATCACGTCCAAAACATTCTCCCATCGTTGATCTCCTCTCCGAAATGGCTTCTTCTCTGCCTTTGTTTCTTGGTATTGTTCACACAATGTTCATCCTTCTCCGTGCTCCGTGGTGCACCCTTCCATTCCGGGGACCACCTCTTCCTCTTGCATCGTCTATAGCATATTTTTGGCAATGTGGCCCAATTGCCGGTGCCACAGCTTAACATCAATGTCCTTGGTTCATATGGTGGCCGCAGCGGTCCTTGGTGGTGCATCCTTTGGCTTTGGTGCCACAGTCTTGGTGCACACGCTAGTCCCTCATCCAATGCCTTGGTCACCTTGGTTTGAAGCAAATAGAGGTCGTCGACTCTTGCAATTTGAAGCATGAGGTCGTCTTTGGTGTACAAAATCTTGCTGTCCTTGCTTTTGAGGATCAGAGCTTCCATGTTGGTCAACACGACGGTCATCTTGTTGTCGGTGATTTGTGAAAAAGACAATAGGTTCGCTGCAAAGGAGGACATGTGCACCATCTTTTGTAGATCGACCTCATTCTTGGCACCGTTCATGTTGAACATGATCACTTTGTTTCTTTTGCCTATGGCTTGGAATACGCCGCTGTTTGGACACTTGCTGCACATGTTTGATTTGGCCATGGAGACAAATCCACCCTTGAATTTTGAGGAGTGCTAGTTGGTGCATGAATCAAGGGAAAATGCCCCGGGCCTAAGGAGTGCTGATCCCTTCATGGGAAACCCTTCAACCATCATGTTGGTGAGCTCCTTTCTCTCCTTACCTCCCTTGTTCCTGCCTTCTCTCTTGGGACTATGGGAGTCCGTAGCATACTGCCCAGACTCGCCACAGTTTTGAAAGTTGCCGGACTTCTTGGAACTCTTTGTATCACCATTGCTTTTCCCTCCACCGCTACCACTTCTTTGGTTTCCTTGAATGGAGTAGGAGCTTGCACCTTCTCTACCAAAGTGAGGGGCAAAGGCTAAAATGTTTTCCTCACTGCCACTGGGTTGCATGGACTCCTTACGGGCGTGTTTGGTGATAGCCTCATATGTAAGACATGCTACCTTCGTACCGCCAAACATGGTGATCAAGGATCCCAAGCTTTTTGGCAGTGACATGAGAAGGATCATAGCACACATGTAGGAGTTGATTTTTAACTGGATTTTCTAGGCCATTTGATTCATTCACCTGTGAGATTTTTTTGTGGTCCTCGTGGCTGAGGTGCATTGTGTTATGTGGGAGTGTTGAGTCTTGTTGATTGATGTCACGAGTATGAAGAAAGCCATACTGTTCTTTTTCATCCATGTTACAAGGTCAGCCACATGCGTAGCCACTGTTGCATCTGCGGGTGCTGTGTTGGTCCTATCTACGATGTTGAGGTAGCCAAGCACGTTCATGAAAATCTCAAATTCACTTTTTCACAGAGGAGAACTTGTTTGCGTAAATTCAGACATGCCTGCCTCGAGGCAGGCTTGAGCTGCATCCGCCATTTTTGGCGGTTGCTTGTGTCCTCTCCTTTATTGATTCTCTTCTTTTTTAAGACCAATGAGACTGATGAGGCTGATGAATGCGAATGTTGTCAAAGCTGCAATTGGTTCTGTTACATGCCCCTCCCCC
>SZWC01009514.1:30653-50035 GCA_023375785.1 Penium margaritaceum
GGACCCTCCGGGCCCTTGGGCCCCATCGGCCCGCGGAAACCCACCGGTCCGGGAAGCCCCGTGGGGCCCTTGTCACCTTGAAAATCTTCGTGACCTCTTGGCTCCATGAAGCCTTTGTAGCCCACCGTTACTAGTTTGCCCTTGGCGCCTCCAGGGCAGTTGCAGGTTGGTGGTTGATATGTTGAAGTCAGCATGCGCATGAAGTCGAAGGCGGAAGACGGTGCAAAGGTGGTGATGAGGAGGAGGAGGAGGGAGAGGGCCTTTCCTGCGGCTGCCATGACTGTGAGAGTGTGAAGTGCGTGAGTTGCACGAGGATAGGGAGGAAGGGAGGGCGAGAGATAGAGGGAGAGGCAGAGCGTGACGGGTGGAGTGGAGGAACGCACGCGCTGTGAATCCCGAAATCTAAAATCTTATCAACTCGTGAAATTCCGAAATTTCCATCCAGGTGTTTGACTCGGGTGAAGATTCCGCGACACAGATGAGAACGAATGAAATGTGAGCAGGTCGTTGTTGTAGGCGGAGTGACTTTTCGTTGACAGTGGAAGTGTCTGTGCTTTGTGGGTGCCTCAGATTCATGAACTGTCAATTGTACGTGGAGAGTCGAGGATGCTGCTGTTGCTCTTTATCACGCTGCGGATGCGCCGCGTCGCGTATATGAACGATCCGTGTCTTCTGATTTCACTCAACTGAGTGAAAACATTTTCTACCTCTGTTAGTCGTTCACGGGTATGAGCGCGCTTCGGCCTTGGCTCCGCTCTCTGCCTGCACGTAGAGCTGCACCAGCGCGGATCGATACAGCATGTGGCGGCACGCGCAGCGCTCTCCAGATCGGACCACAGGGGCAACGAGTCCGCTGAGTAATGGCCGCGGAAAATATCGTTTCCGTGGCGTCGCGGTACCGCATGCGATGACTGCGCATGCGTATGCGCTGACTGCGCGACGCTATGGGTAGCGTCGCGCCGCATCTGTTCGTGGAGAGCATCTTTCACTCATTTCATACGAGGAGAGAGAGCGGCGCCTCGGTCAGGACGCTGGAATGTCGCGTGTAAGCTTCTCACTTCATGGACAGGTGANGCTGCTGTACGTTTCGAGTTCAATGCTGGCGCGGCGCGGAAGGGCTGCACATGGAGCGATGCTCATTGTGCAGCAACCGTGGTTCGTGAAGAACGCGTTGTGTCACTGTGTCAGCGTTTGGAGTGACATCATTGAGACGTGGTCGGTGGACAATCGCGCGGAGCCTTGGATGACCTGTTTCTTTTTATGGTAAGCAGAGAGTTGGAGAAACAGTAGCACCACCCTGTTTGGCACTGATACTGTTTCGTGATAATGTTGGTAGATCTGAACTTGGCAATGATCAGAACTTTACAGGGTTCAGCAAGTACATACTGTTTCGAATCTCCATGCCTGATGTTTTTCCACCACACCGCCAAACGGCGTTCAGGCCAACTGAAAGACATCGTTCTCATATTAGTAAGTAGAGAGCGTAAGAAGCAATATCACCGCCCTGGGGGCGGTGATACTGTTTCGTGATATGGTGGAAGATCCTAATCTTGACCATGATCAGAACTGTTCCAGATTCAGCACGTGCGTGCAGTTTGGACTTTCGTTTCGGAAAACGTTTTCGCCGCGCCGCCGAAAACGTCCATTTTTTTTCATAACACAACGATGTTCTTGGCCCATTCCAGCCGTTGGACAACCCGCATTAGTTCCAACGACAACGATTGCTGTCACGACCAGGTTAATTAAAAGCTGTTGCCACCAGATTGATTGCGAGCGGTCGATGTAATTGACATTGACGTTGGTTCGAGGCCCCTCATAGTTTTTAAACGACCAGGACTAGCGGAGGTACCACGTACTGTCACCAACGACATGAAATGAAGCAAGCATGTCAATGTGAAGTACACAGTGGATGCATCGGCCGACGATAATGTGAGGTACACCGATGAATGAACGGCGACAGTTACCTTGAAAGTCCTTTGTTAAACGTATGAGGTTTCGCGCCATTGTTCTGTTTTAACATGTAGTGGTAGATATGTCATGTTATTGAAAGGCAATGGAAGAGAGGAAAGGCAAAAAAAACCTATCACGATTATTCCTATTAAGTGGCACAAACTTTAGTTTACCCCGGGTGAAGGGCTTTTTGGTTATTGCAGTGCCGAACAACATCACCTTTTGCTACAAGTATTTTTCGGAATATTACAAGTAAATGAAAAGAAACAATGGTGCATCTTAAAAAAACCTGACAAATATGGAAGATGTGAAAAACGACATTTTATTCAGAAGTGAAACTAAAGGAATGTGTCAATGGGAATAACAAAACCAATGGAGAGGCGAAAAATGCGGTGCGTAGAGGGAGTCTTACACTACCGCACAGTGTGAACGTCTTGATGAAACGCTCACCGCGGGTGCAGGGAGCGCGCCGAGAGCCGTGAGCGCAACCACGGACCTCGTGAGCGCGTACGCACCCCGGTCAATCAACAGTTACGCACGAACGGCAAATCATAATGGAGAGGCGAAAAATTCGGCGCGTGGAGGGAGTTCTACACTACCGCCTGGTGTGATTGTCTTGATGAAAAACTCATCGTGAGTGCAAAGAGCCTGCCGGGAGCCGTGAGCGCTGCCACGAACCCCATGAGCATGTACGCACCCCGGTCGACAAACGATTACGCGCAAACGGCGCATCAAAATGGAGAGGCAAAAAATGCGGCGCATGGAGGGAGTCGTACACTACCGCCCCGTATGATCGTCTTCATGAAACGCTCACCGTGGGTACAAGGAGCGCGCCGGGAGCCGTGAGCGCAAACACAAACCCCGTGAGCGCGTATGCATCCCGGTCAACAAACAGTTATAGGCAAACGCCGTATCAGAATGGAGAGGCAAAAAATGCGGCGCATGGAGGGAGTCGTACACTACCGCCCCGTATGATCGTCTTCATGAAACGCTCACCGTGGGTACAAGGAGCGCGCCGGGAGCCGTGAGCGCAAACACAAACCCCGTGAGCGCGTATGCATCCCGGTCAACAAACAGTTATAGGCAAACGCCGTATCAGAATGGAGAGGCAAAAAATGCGTCCTGTAGAGGCACTTGTACAGTACCGCCCGGTGTGATCGTCTTGATGAAACGCTCACCGTGGGTGCATGGAGCGCGCCGGGAGCAATGAGCACAGCCACAAATCTCGTAAACGCGTACGCAGCCTGGTCGACAAACGGTTACGGGGAAACGGCGCATAAAATGGAGAGGCAAAAAATGCGGCACGCAGAGGGAGTCATACACTACCATCCTCTATGATCGTCTCAATGAAACGCTCACCGTGGGTGCAAGGAGCACGCCGGGAGCGATGAGCGCAGCCACGGACCCCGTGAGCGTGTACGCACCCCAGTCGACAAACGGTTACGAGCAAATGGCGCATTAGAATGGAGAGGCAAAAAATGCAACGCGTGGAGGGAGTCGTACACTACTGCCCGGTGTGATCGTCTTGATGAAACGCTCACCGTGGGTGAAGGGAACGCGACGCGAGCCGTGAGCGCAGCCATAGACACCGTGAGCGCGTACACAACCCACTCGACAAACAGTTACGGGAAAATGTCATATAAGAATGGAGAGGCAAGAAATGCAGCGTGTGAGGGAGTTTTACACTGCCGCATGGTGTGATCGTCTTGATGAAATGCTCACCGTGGGTACAGGGATCGCGCCGAGAGCCATGAGCGGAGCCACGGACTTGTGAGCGTGAACGCACCCCGGTCGACAAACGATTACGGGCAAATGACGCATCAAAATACAGAGGAAAAAAATCTGCGCGTGGAGAGAGTCGTACACTACTACTTGGTGTGATCGTCATGATGAAACGTTCACCGTGGGTGCAGGGAGCACGTCGGGAGCCGTAGGCGCAGCCACAGACACCGTGAGCGTGTATGCACCCGGGTTGACAAACGGTTACGGGAAAAAAGCGCATTAGAATGGAGAAGCAAAAACTGTGGCGCGTGGAGAGAGTTGTACACTACTGCCTGGTGTGATCGTCTTGATAAAACGCTCACCGTGGGTTCAGGGAGCCGTTGGGAGCCGTGAGCGCAGCCACGGACCCCATGAACGCGTACACACCCCGGTCGACAAACAGTTATAGGCAAACGTTGCATGAGAATGGAGAGGTAAAAAATGCAACGTGTGTAGGGAGTCGTACACTATTGCGTGGTGTGATCTTCTCGTTGAAACTCTCATCGTGCATGTAGGGAGCGCGACGGGAGCTGTGAGTGCAGCCTCGGACCCTGTGAGCGCGTACACATCTCGGTAAACAAAAGCTTACGGACAAATGACGCATCTGAATGGAGAGGCCAAAAATGCGGCGGCTGGAGGGAGTTGTATACTACTGCTCGGTGTGATTGCTTCGATGAAATATTCACTGTGGGTGCAGGGAGCGCGTTGGGAGCCATAAGCGCAGCCACGGACCCCGTAAGAGCGTACGCATCCCCATCGACAAACGGTTACGCGCAAACGGTGCATCAGAATGGAGGGATGAAAAATGCGACAAGTGAAAGGAGTTATACACGACTGCCCTGTGTGATCATCTTGATGAAAGGCTCGCTCCTTGCACCGTGGGTGCAAGGAGCGCGCCGAGAGCCGTGACCGCAGCAATGGACCCCGTGAGCGCGTACGTACCCAGGTTGACAAACGGTTACGGGCAAACGGCACATTAGAATAGAGAGGCAAAAAATGCGGCACGTGGAGGGAGTTGTACACTATTGCCTGGTGTGATTTTCTTGATGAAACGCTCAGCGTGGGTACAGGGAGCGCGCTAGGAGCCGTGAGCACAGCCACGAACCCAGTGAGCGCGTAGGCACCCTGGTCGACATACGATTACGTGAAAATGGCACATGAGAATTAAGAGGTGAAGAATTCAGCGCGTAGAGGGAGTCTTACACTACCGTGCGGTATGAACGTCTTGATGAAACCCTCACCGTGGGTGCAGGGAGCGCGCCAGGAGCCGTGAGTGCAACCACGGACCATGTGAGCGCGTACACACCCCGGTCGACAAACGGTAACAACAAACGGCGCACTAGAATGGAGAGGCAAAAAATGCAGTACATGGAGAGAGTTGTAGACTACCACCCAGTGTCATTGTCTTGATGAAACGCTCACCGTGGGTATAGAGAGCATGCCAGGAGCCGTGAGCGCAGCCACGGACCTCGTGAGCGCAGCCACGGACCCCGTGAGCACGTAGGCACCCTGGTGGACGNATTCAGCGCGTAGAGGGAGTCTTACACTACCGTGCGGTATGAACGTCTTGATGAAACCCTCACCGTGGGTGCAGGGAGCGCGCCAGGAGCCGTGAGTGCAACCACGGACCATGTGAGCGCGTACACACCCCGGTCGACAAACGGTAACAACAAACGACGTACTAGAATGGAGAGGCAAAAAATGCAGCGCATAGAGAGAGTTGTAGACTACCACCCAGTGTGATCGTCTTGATGAAACGCTCACCGTGGGTATAGAGAGCATGCCAGGAGCTGTCAGCGGAGCCACGGACCTCGTGAGCGCAGCCACGGACCCCGTGAGCACGTAGGCACCCTCGTGGACGAACGGTTTTAGGCAGACGGCGCATTAGAATGGAGACACAAAACATGCGGTGCGTCGAGGGAGTCGTACAATACCGCTTGATGTGATCGTCTTGATGAAACGCTCATCGTGGGTACAAGGAGCGCGCCGGGAGCCGTGAGCGTAACCACGGACCCTGTGAGCACGTACGCACCCCAGTCGACAAACGGTTACGGGCAAACGGCGCATCCGAATGAAGAGGCAAAAAATGCGGTGCATGGAAGGAGTTGTACACTACCGCCCATTGTGATTGTCTCAATGAAATGCTCAGCATGGGTGCAGGGAGTGAGCCGGGAGCCGTGAGCGCAGCCACGGACCCCATGAGCACGTACGCACCCCGGTCGACAAACGGTAACGGGCAAACGGCGCATCAAATGGACAAACAATATATGCGGCGTGTAGTGGGAGTTGTACACTGCTGCCCTATGTGATCATTTTGATGAAACGTACACTGTGGGTGCATGGAGCGTGCCGAGAGCCGTGAGCGCAGCCACGGACCTGGTGAGTGCGTACGCACCTCGGTGGACAAACGCTTATGGGAAAACGGCGCATCAGAATGGACACGTAAAAAATGCGATGCGTGGACGAAGTTGTACACTACCGCCCGGTGTGTTTGTCTTGATGAAACGCACACCGTGGATGCAGGGAGTGCGCAAGGAGCCATGAGCGCAGCCACGGACCCCGTGAGCGCGTACCCACCGCGGTCGACAAACGGTTACGGGAAACCAGCGCATCACAATGGACAGGCAAAAAATGCAGTGCATGGAGGGAATCGTACACAACCGCCCGGTGTCATTGTCTGGCTGAAATGCTCACCGTGGGTGCAAGGAGCACACCGGGAGCCATGAGCACAGCCACGGATCCCGTGAGCGCGTACCCACCCCAGTCGTCATTCGTTTCCCGACAAACAGCACATCTGAATGGAGAGGCAAAAAATGCGGCATGTGGAGGGAGTTGTACACTACCGCCCGGTGTGATCGTCTTGATGAAACGCTCTTCGTGGGTGCAGCGAGCACGCCTAGAGCCGTGAGCGCAGCCGCGGACCCCTTAAGCATGTATGCACCTAGGTCGACAAACGGTTATAGGTAAACGGTACATCAGAATGGAGAGGCAAAGAAAGCGGTGCATGGAGGGAGACATACACTCTAGCCCGGTGTGATCGTCTTGATGAAATGCTCATCGTGGGTGTAGGGAGCACGCCGGGAGCCGTGAGCATAGCCATGGACCTCATGAGCACGAACGCACCACGGTCGACAAACGGTTACGAGCAAACAGTACATCAGAATAGAGAGGCAAAAAATGTGGCGCGTAGAGGGAATTGTACACTACTGCCATGTGTGATCGTCTTCATGAAACGCTCTCCGTGGATGCAGGGAGCGCGCCGAGTGGCGTGAGGGCAGCCACGGACCCCATGAGCGCATACGCACCCCGGTCGACAAAAGATTACGGGCAAACAGCGCATCAAACTAATGAGGCGAAAAGTGCGATGCATGGAGGGAGTTGTACAATACCGTCCGGTGTGATCTTCTTGATGAAACGCTCACCGTGGGTGTAGGAAGCGAGCCGAGAGCCTTAAGCGTAGCCACGGATCCCGTGAGCGCGTACGCACCCCGGTCGACAAATGGTTACAAGCAAAGGGCGTATCATAATGGAGAGGCTAAAAATGTGGCGCATGGAGGAAGTCGTAAAATACTACCCGGTCTGATTCTCTCAATGAAACGCTCACCATGGGTGTAGGGAGCGCGCCAGGAGCCATGAGCGCAGCCACGGACCCTGTGAGCGCGTACGCACCCCGGTCTACAAACGGTTACGGGGAAACGGCACATTCAAATGGAGAGGCAAAAAATGCGGCACGTGGAGGGAGTCCTACACTACCGCACGTTGTAATCATCTCGATGAAATGCTCACGATGGGTGAAAGAAGCGCGCCGGGAGCCATGAGCACAGCCATGGACCCCGTGAGCGCCTACGCACCCCGGTCAACAAACCGTTACGGGAAAACGGTGTATCAGAATGGAGAGGCGAAAAATCTCGCACGTGGATGGAGTTGTACTCTACCACCCGGTGTGATCGTCTTCATGAAACGCTCACGGTGGGTGCAGGGAGCGCGTTGGGAGCCGTGAGTGCAACCACGGATCCTGTGAGTGCGTACGCACCCCAGTCAACAAACGGTTTTGAGCAAACACCACATCATAATGGAGAGGCAAAAAATGCGGCGTGTGGGAAGAGTTGTACACTTTTGCGTGATGTGATCGTCTCGATGAAACGCTCACCGTGGGTGCAGGGAGAGCGCCAAGAGCCGTTAGCGCAGTCACGGACCCCGTGAGAGCGTACGCACCCTGGTTGACAAACGATTACGGACAAACGGCGCATCAGAATGGAGATGCGGAAAATGCGGTGCATAGAGGGTTTTGTACACTACTGTGCGGTGTGATTGTCTTGATGACATACTCATTATGGGTGCAAGGAGCAAGCTGGGAGCCGCGAGCACAGCCACGGACCCCATGAGCGCTTACGCAACCCGGTCGACAAACATTTATGGGCAAACGACGCATCAGAATGGAGAGGCAAAAAATGCAACGCGTGGAGGGAGTTGTACACTACTGCCTGGTATGATTGTCTTGATGAAACACTCATTGTGGGTACACGGAGCGTGCCGGGAGCCTTGAGCGCAGCCACGGACCTTGTGAGCACGTACACACCCTGATTGAAAAACGGTTATGGGCAAACGGTGCATTAGAATGGAGAGGCAAAAAATGTGCCGCGTGGAGTGAGTCGTACACTACTGCCTGGTGTGATTGTCTTGATGAAACGCTCACCGTGGGTGCACGGAGCGTGCCGAGAGCCGTGCACACAGCCACGCACATGGTGAGCGTGTACGCACCCCGGTCAACAAACGATTATGGGCAAACGGCGCATTAGAATGGAGAGGGAAAAAATGCGGCGCGTGAAGGGAGTCATAAAATACCGTCTGGTGTGATTGTCTTGATGTAACGTTCACCGTGGGTGCAAGGAGCGTGCCGGGAGCCGTAGGCGCAACCACGGACCCCGTGAGCGTGTACGCACCCCGGTTGACAAACGGTTACGGGCAAACCGCGCATGAGAATGGATAGCCGAAATATGTGGCATTTGGAGGGAGTCTTACACTACCGCATGGTGTGATTGTCCCGATGAAACACTCACCGTTAGTGCAGGGAGCGCACCGGGAGTTGTGAGCGCAGCCACGGACCATGTGAGTGCGTACGCACCCCGGTAGGCAAACAGTTACAGGCAAACGGCTCATGAGAATGGAGAGGCAAAAATGTGACACATGGAGGGAGTTGTACACTTCCGCCCTGTGTGATTGTCTTGATGAAATGCTCATCATGGGTGCAGGTAGCGCGCCGTGAGCCGTGACCGCAGCCACGGACCCCGTGAGCGCATACGCAGCCCGGTTGAAAAATGGTTCGGGCAAACGGCGCATCAAAATGGAGAGGCGAAAAATGCGGTGCGTGGAGGGAGTCGTACACTACCGCTTTCTGTGATTGTCTTGATGAAATGCTCACCGTGGGTACAGGGAGCACGCTGGGAGTCGTGAGCGCAGCCACGGACCTCATGAGCGCGTACGCACCTCGGTCGACAAACGGGTACAGGGAAACAGTGCATCAGAATGGAGAGGCAAAAAATGTGCTCCATGGAGGGAGTCCTACACTACCGTTAGTGTGATCGTCGCAATGAAATGCTCACCGTGGGTACAGGGAGCGTGCCGGGACCCGTGAGCGCAACCACGGACCCCGTGAGCGCAAATGCACCCTGGTTGACAAACGGTTACGGGCAGATGGCGCATCAGAATGGAAAGGCAAAAACTGTGGCACGTGGAGGGAGTCGTTCACTACCGTCCGGTGTGATCGTCTCGATGAAATGCTCACCGTGGGTGCAGGGAGCGCACAAGGAGCCTTAAGCATAGCCACGGATCCCATAGGCGCGTACGCAACCCGGTCGACAAACGGTTACAAGCTAACGCGACATCAAAATGGAGAGGCAAAAAATGTGGCGCGTAGAGGGAGTTGTACACTACCGCCCGGTGTGATTGTCTTGATGAAACGCTCACCATGGGTACACGGAGTGCGCCGGGAGCCGTGAGCGCAACTACGGATCCCGTGAGCGCGTTTGCACCCCGGTCGGCAAACGGTTACGGAAAAACGGCGCATCAAAATGGAGAGGCGAAAAATGCGGTGCGTGGAGGGAGTCGTACACTACCGCTTTCTGTGATTGTCTTGATGAAATGCTCACCGTGGGTGCAGGGAGCGCACAAGGAGCCTTAAGCATAGCCACGGATCCCATAGGCGCGTACGCAACCCGGTCGACAAACGGTTACAAGCTAACGCGACATCAAAATGGAGAGGCAAAAAATGTGGCGCGTAGAGAGAGTTGTAAACTACCGCCCAGTGTGATTGTCTTGATGAAACGCTCACTGTGGGTACATGGAGCGTACCGGGACCCGTGAGCGCAGCCTCGGACCATGTAAGTGTGAATGGACCCCGGTCAACAGACGGTTACGGGCAAATGGGGCATGAGAATGGAAAGGCAAGAACTTTGGTGCGTGGAGGGAGTCGTAATCTACCGCCTGGTGTGATCATCTCGATGAAACGCTCACCGTGGGTGCAGGGAGCATGCCGGGAGCCGTTAGCACAGCCACGGATATCATGAGCGCGTACGCACTGCACTCCACAAACATCTACGGGCAAACGGCGCATCAGAATAGAGAGGCAAAAAATGTGTCGCGTGGAGGGACTCCTACACTACCGCTCGCTGTGTTCGTCTTGATGAAACGCCCACCGTGGGTGTAGAGAGCGCACAGGGAGCCTTCAGCGTAGCCACGGACCCTATGGGGGCGCACGCACCTCGGTCGACAAACGGTTACAAGCAAACGACGTATCATAATGGTAAGGCGAAGAATTTGGCACGTGGAGGAAGTGGTACACTACTACGCGGTCTGATCGTCTCGATGAAACGCTCACCGTGGGTGTAGGGAGCACGCCAGCAGCCCTGAGGGTAGCCACGGACCCCGTGAGCGCGTACACACCCCGGTCAACAAACAGTTATAGGGAAACGGCACATCAGAATGGAGAGGCAAAAAATGTGGCGCGTGGAGAGAGTCATACACTACATCTCGGTGTGATTGTCTTGATGAAACGCTCACCATGGGTACACGGAGTGCGCCGGGAGCCGTGAGCGCAACTACGGATCCCGTGAGCGCGTTTGCACCCCGGTCGGCAAACGGTTACGGAAAAACGGCGCATCAAAATGGAGAGGCGAAAAATGTGGCCCGTGGAGGAAATCGTACACTACTGCCCAATGTGATTGTCTTGATGAAACGCTCATCGTGGGTGTAGGGAGCGTGCCACGAGGCGTGAGCGCAGCCATAGACCCTATGAGCGTGTACGCACCCCGGTCGACAAACGATTACGGGCAAATGGCGCATCAGAATGGAGAGGCCAAAAATGCTTCACGTGGAAGGAGTTGTACACTCCCGCCCGGTGTGATCATCTCGATAAAACGCTCAGCGTGGACGGAGGGAGCGCGTCGAGAGCCATGAGCACAATCACAGACCTCGTGAGCGCGTACGCACCACGGTCGACAAACGGTTACAAGCAAATGGCAGGTCAAAATGGAGAGGCAAAAAATGTGGCGTGTGGAGGGAGTCATACACTACCGCCCAAGATGATTGTTTTGATGGAACGCTCACCGTGGGTGCACGGAGAATGCCGGGAGCCGTGAGTGCAGCCACGTCCCCGGTCAGCGCGTACGCACCCCGGTCGACAAATAGTTACGGGCAAACGGCGCATGAGAATGGAGAGGCAAAAAATGAGGTGCGTGGAGGGAGTTGTACACTACCGCCCGATGTGATTGTCTTGATGAAACGCTCACCGTGGGTAGAGGGAGCGCGCTGGGAGCCGTGAGCAGAGCCATGGACCTTGTCAGCGCGTATGCACCCTGGTCGACAAACGGTTGCGGGAAAACGGCGCATCGGAATGGAGAGGCAAAAAATGCGGCCCATAGAGGGAGTCGTACACTACCGCCCGGTGTGATTGTCTTGATGAAACGCTCACCGTGGGTAGAGGGAGCGCGCTGGGAGCCGTGAGCAGAGCCATGGACCTTGTCAGCGCGTATGCACCCTGGTCGACAAACGGTTGCGGGAAAACGGCGCATCGGAATGGAGAGGCAAAAAATGCGGCCCATAGAGGGAGTCGTACACTACCGCCCGGTGTGATTGTCTTGATGAAACGCTCACCGTGGGTAGAGGGAGCGCGCTGGGAGCCGTGAGCAGAGCCATGGACCTTGTCAGCGCGTATGCACCCTGGTCGACAAACGGTTGCGGGAAAACGGCGCATCGGAATGGAGAGGCAAAAAATGCGGCCCATAGAGGGAGTCGTACACTACCGCCCGGTGTGATTGTCTTGATGAAACGCTCACCGTGGGTAGAGGGAGCGCGCTGGGAGCCGTGAGCAGAGCCATGGACCTTGTCAGCGCGTATGCACCCTGGTCGACAAACGGTTGCGGGAAAACGGCGCATCGGAATGGAGAGGCAAAAAATGCGGCCCATAGAGGGAGTCGTACACTACCGCCCGGTGTGATTGTCTTGATGAAACGCTCACCGTGGGTAGAGGGAGCGCGCTGGGAGCCGTGAGCAGAGCCATGGACCTTGTCAGCGCGTATGCACCCTGGTCGACAAACGGTTGCGGGAAAACGGCGCATCGGAATGGAGAGGCAAAAAATGCGGCCCATAGAGGGAGTCGTACACTACCGCCCGGTGTGATTGTCTTGATGAAACGCTCACCGTGGGTAGAGGGAGCGCGCTGGGAGCCGTGAGCAGAGCCATGGACCTTGTCAGCGCGTATGCACCCTGGTCGACAAACGGTTGCGGGAAAACGGCGCATCGGAATGGAGAGGCAAAAAATGCGGCCCATAGAGGGAGTCGTACACTACCGCCCGGTGTGATTGTCTTGATGAAACGCTCACCGTGGGTAGAGGGAGCGCGCTGGGAGCCGTGAGCAGAGCCATGGACCTTGTCAGCGCGTATGCACCCTGGTCGACAAACGGTTGCGGGAAAACGGCGCATCGGAATGGAGAGGCAAAAAATGCGGCCCATAGAGGGAGTCGTACACTACCGCCCGGTGTGATTGTCTTGATGAAACGCTCACCGTGGGTAGAGGGAGCGCGCTGGGAGCCGTGAGCAGAGCCATGGACCTTGTCAGCGCGTATGCACCCTGGTCGACAAACGGTTGCGGGAAAACGGCGCATCGGAATGGAGAGGCAAAAAATGCGGCCCATAGAGGGAGTCGTACACTACCGCCCGGTGTGATTGTCTTGATGAAACGCTCACCGTGGGTAGAGGGAGCGCGCTGGGAGCCGTGAGCAGAGCCATGGACCTTGTCAGCGCGTATGCACCCTGGTCGACAAACGGTTGCGGGAAAACGGCGCATCGGAATGGAGAGGCAAAAAATGCGGCCCATAGAGGGAGTCGTACACTACCGCCCGGTGTGATTGTCTTGATGAAACGCTCACCGTGGGTAGAGGGAGCGCGCTGGGAGCCGTGAGCAGAGCCATGGACCTTGTCAGCGCGTATGCACCCTGGTCGACAAACGGTTGCGGGAAAACGGCGCATCGGAATGGAGAGGCAAAAAATGCGGCCCATAGAGGGAGTCGTACACTACCGCCCGGTGTGATTGTCTTGATGAAACGCTCACCGTGGGTAGAGGGAGCGCGCTGGGAGCCGTGAGCAGAGCCATGGACCTTGTCAGCGCGTATGCACCCTGGTCGACAAACGGTTGCGGGAAAACGGCGCATCGGAATGGAGAGGCAAAAAATGCGGCCCATAGAGGGAGTCGTACACTACCGCCCGGTGTGATTGTCTTGATGAAACGCTCACCGTGGGTAGAGGGAGCGCGCTGGGAGCCGTGAGCAGAGCCATGGACCTTGTCAGCGCGTATGCACCCTGGTCGACAAACGGTTGCGGGAAAACGGCGCATCGGAATGGAGAGGCAAAAAATGCGGCCCATAGAGGGAGTCGTACACTACCGCCCGGTGTGATTGTCTTGATGAAACGCTCACCGTGGGTAGAGGGAGCGCGCTGGGAGCCGTGAGCAGAGCCATGGACCTTGTCAGCGCGTATGCACCCTGGTCGACAAACGGTTGCGGGAAAACGGCGCATCGGAATGGAGAGGCAAAAAATGCGGCCCATAGAGGGAGTCGTACACTACCGCCCGGTGTGATTGTCTTGATGAAACGCTCACCGTGGGTAGAGGGAGCGCGCTGGGAGCCGTGAGCAGAGCCATGGACCTTGTCAGCGCGTATGCACCCTGGTCGACAAACGGTTGCGGGAAAACGGCGCATCGGAATGGAGAGGCAAAAAATGCGGCCCATAGAGGGAGTCGTACACTACCGCCCGGTGTGATTGTCTTGATGAAACGCTCACCGTGGGTAGAGGGAGCGCGCTGGGAGCCGTGAGCAGAGCCATGGACCTTGTCAGCGCGTATGCACCCTGGTCGACAAACGGTTGCGGGAAAACGGCGCATCGGAATGGAGAGGCAAAAAATGCGGCCCATAGAGGGAGTCGTACACTACCGCCCCTGTGTGATCCTCTTGATGAAACGCTCACCCTGGGTAGAGGGAGCGTGCCGGGAGCCGAGAGCGCAGCAATGGACCCTTTGTGCGCATACGCACCCCTGTTGACAAACGGTTACAAGCAAACTGCGCATCAGAATAAAGAGGCAAAAAATGCGGCGCGTGGAGGGAGTTGTACACTACTGCTCGGTGTGATTGTCTTTTTGAAATGCTCACGGTGGGTACAGGGAGTGCGTCCTGAGCCGTGAGAGCAGCCACGGACCCCGTGAGCGCATACGCACACCGCTAGAGAAACGGTTATGGGCAAACCACGCATTAGAATAGAAAGGCAAAAACTGTGGTGTGTGGAGAGAGTTGTATACTACCAACCGGTGTGATTGTCTTGATGAAACGCTCACAGTGGGTACAGGGAGCGCGCTGGGAGCCGTGAGCGCAGCCAGAGACATCGTGAGCGCGTACGCATCCCGGTTTAGAAATGGTTAAAAAAAAACGGCGCAACAGAATGGGGAGGCCAAAAATGCGGCGTGTGGAGGGAGGTGTACACTCTCGCCCAGTATGATCATCTTGATGAAATGCTCACCGTGGGTACAGGAAGCGCACCGGGAGCCGTGAGCGTAGCCACGGACCTCGTGAGTGCGTACGCACCCCGGTCGACAAACGGTTATGGGCAAATGGCGCATCAGAATGGAGAGGCAAAAAATGTGGCGCATGGAGGAAATTGTACACTACTACCCCGTGTGATCGTCTTGATGAAATGCTCACCGTGGTTGCAGGGAGCACGCTTGGAGACGTGAGCGCAGCCACGTATCCCGTGAGCGCGTACGCATCCTGGTCGACAAATGACTACCGGCAAACAGCTCATCAGAATGGAGAGGAAAACAGTTTGGCGCGTTAACGGAGTTGTACACTACCGCTCGGTGTGATTGTCTTGATGAAACGCTCATCGTGGGTGCAGGGAGCGCGCCGGGAGCCATGAGCGTAGCCATTGACCCCGTGAGCACGTACACACCCTGGTCGACAAACGGTTACGGGCAAATGGTGCATGAGAATGTAGAGGCAAAAAATGCGATGCGTGGAGGGAGCTGTACACTACCGCCCGGTATAATTGTCTTGATGCAACACTCACTGTGGGTGCAGGGAGCGCGCCGGGAGACGTAAACATAGCCACGGCGCGTACGCACCCCGGTCGACAAATGGTTACGGGCAAACGATGCATCAGAATGGAGAGGAAAAAAATGCGGCACCTGGTGGGAGTCGTACACTACCGCCCAGTGTGAATGTCTTCATGAAATGCTCACCGTTGATGCAGGGAGCGCATTGGGAGCCGTGATCGCAACGACGAGCCCCTTGAATATGTACGCACATTGGTCGACAAACGGTCACGAGCAAACGGCGCATTAGCATGGAGAGGCGAGAAATGCGGCGCATAAAGAGTGTCATACACTACCACCCGGTGTTTTCGTCTTGATGAAACGCTCACCAGTGGTGCGAGGCGTGCGCCGAGAGCCGTGAGAACCGCCACAGACCCCGTGAGCGCGTACGCATCCCGGTCGACAAATGGTTACGGGCAAACGGCACATCAGAATGGAAAGGTAAAATATTAAGTGCGTGGAGGGAGTAGTACACTACCGTCTGCTGTGATTGTGTTGATTAAACGCTCACCGTGGGTACAAGGAGCGCGCTCGCAGCTGAGGCGCAGCCACGGACCTCGTGAGTGCGTACCCACCCCGGTCGACAAACGGTTACGGGCAAACGGTGCATCAAAATGGAGAGGCAAAAGATGCGGAACATAGAGGGATTTGTACACTACCGCCCGGAGTGATCGTCTTGATGAAACGCTCACCGTGGGTGCAGGGATCGCGCTGGGAGCCGTGAGTGCAGCCACGAACCCCGTGAGCGCGTATGCACCCCGGTCGACAAGCCGTTACGGGCAAACGGCACATCAGGATGGAGAGGCAAAACATTAGGCGTGTGGAGGGAGTTGTACACTACCGCCCGGTGTGATTGTCTCGATGAAACCCTCACCGTGGGTACAGGGAGCGAGCCTGGAGCCGTGAATGCAGCCACGGACCCCGTGAGCGGGTATGCACCCCGGTAGACAAACGGTTATGGGCAAACGGCACATCAGAATGGAAAGGAAAAACCTGTGGCGTATCGAGGGATTCATACACTACTGTTTGGTGTGATTGTCTTGATGAAACGCTCATCGTGGGTGCACGGAACGCGTCAGGAGCCGTGTGCGCAGCCACAAACATCGTGAGCGTGTACGCACCCCGGTCGACAAACGATTACGGGCAAACATCACATTCGAATGGAGAGGCAAAAAAATGGAGTGCGTAGAAGGATTCGTATACTCTCGCCCGACGTGATCATCTCGATGAAATGCTTGCCGTGAGTGCAGGGAGCGTGCTTGAAGCCTTGAGCGTAGCAACGCATCCGGTGAGCGCGTACGCACCCCTGTCAACAAACGGTTACGGGCAAACGGCGCATCAGAAGAAAGAGGCAAAAAATATGGCACATGGAAGAAATTGTACACTAGTACCCGGTGTGATTGTATCAATGAAATGCTGACCGTGGGTGCAAGGAGCACGCCGGGAGCCGTGAGAGCAGCCACGGACCGCATGAGCGCGTACGCACCCTAGTCGACAAAATATGGGCAAAGGGCGCATCAGAACGGAGAGGCGAAAAATGCGGCACGTGAAGGGAGTCGTACACTCCCGCCCGGTATGATCATCGCGATAAAACGCTCATCGTGGGTGCGAGGAGCGCGCCGGGAGCCGTAAGCGCAGTCATGGATCCCATGAGCGCATACGCACCTCGGTCCACAAACGGTCAGAGGCAAACGGCACATCAAAATGGAGGCACAAATAATCTGGCATGTGGAGGGAATCGTACACTACCGCCCGGTGTGATTGTCTTGATGAAACGCTCACCGTGGGTGCAAGGAGCACGTCAGGAGCCATGAACGCAGCCACGGACCCCGTGAGCGCATACGTACCCCAGTCGACAAACAGTTACGTGTAAACGGTGCATCAGAATGGAGAGGTGAAAAATGCCTTGCATTGAGGGAGTTTTACACTACCGCCAGGTGTGAACGTCGTGATGAAACGCTCAGCGTGGGTACAGTGAGCGTGTCGGGAGTTGTGAGCGCAGCCGCGGACATCAAGAGCGCGTACGCACCACGGTCGACGAACGGTTACGCGCAAACGGTGCATCAGAATTAAGAGGCAAAAAAAACAGCGTGTGGAGGGAGTCGTACACTAGCGCTCGATGAGATTGTCTTGATGAAATGCTCACCGTGGGTACAAGGAGCGCGCTGGGAGCCGTGAGCGCAGCCATGGATCCTGTGAGCGCCTACGCACCCCGGTCGACAAACGGTTACGGGCAAACGGCACATCAGAATGGAGAGACAAAAAACTCAGCACGTGGAGGGAGACGTACACTAACGCCTAGTGTGATCGTCTCAATGAAACGCTCACCGTGGGTGTCGAGAGTGCGCTGGGAGCCGTGAGCGCAGCCACAAATCCCGTGAGCGCGTATGCATCCCGGTCGCCAAAAGGTTACAGGCAAACGGCGCATCAGAATGGAGAAGCCAAAAACGTGGCACGTTTAGGGAGCAGTACACTACCGCCCGGTGTTATCGTCTCAATGAAACGCTCACCATGGGTGCAAGGAGTGCGACGGGAGCCGTGATCCCAGCCACGGACCTCGTGAGCGCGTATGCACCGCCGTTGACAAATGGTTATGGGCAAACTGCACATCTGAAATGGAGAGGCAAAAAATGCGGCGCGTGGAGGGAGTCGTACACTACCGCTTGGTGTGATCATCTTGATGAAATGCTCACCGTGGGTGCAGGGAGCGCGCTTGAAGTTGTGAGCGCAGCCATGGATTGCGTGAGCGCGTACGCATCCCGGTCAATGAACGGTTACAGGCAAATGGCGCATCAGAATGGAGAGGCGATAAACGCGCCGCGTAGAGGGAGTCGTATACTACAGGCCGGTGTGATCATCTTGATGAAACGCTCAGCGCTGGTGCAAGGAGCGCGCCGGGAGCCGTGAGCGTAGCCACGGACCCCGTGAGCGCGTACGCAACCCGGTCGACAAACGGTTATGGGCAGACGGCGCATCAGAATGGAGACGTGAAAAATGCAGCACATTGAGGGAGGCATACACTACTGCCCGCTGTGATTGTCTCGATGAAACGCTCACTGTGGGTACAGGGAGTGCGCTGGAAGCCGTGATCGCAGCCATGGACCTCGTGAGCACGTACGCACCTCGCTCGATAACCGGTTACGGGAAAACGGCGCATCAGAATTGAGAGGCAAAGAATGCGGCGCATGGAGGGAGTCGTTCACTACCGCCCGGTGCAATCGTCTTGATTAAACGCTCACCGTGGGTACACGGAGCGTGCCAGGAGTCGTGAGCGCAGCCACGGACCCTCTGAGCGCGAACGCACCCCGGTCGATAAATGGTTACGGGCAAACGGCGCACCAGAGTAGAGAGGCAAAAAATGCGACACGTAGAGGGAGTCGTACACTACCACCCAGTGTGATTGTCTTGATGAAACGCTCACCGTGGGTACAGGTAGAGTGCCCGGAGCCATGAGCGCAGCCACGGACCCCATGAGCACGTATGCAACCCGGACGACAAACGGCTACGGACAAACAATGCATCTGAATGGAAAGGGGAAAACTACGGCGCGTGGAGGGAGTCGTACACTACTACGCTGTGTGATCATCTGGATGAAATGCTCACCGTGGGTGCATGGAGCGCGTCGGGAGCCGTGAGCGCAGCCATAGATATCGTGAGACGTACGCATCCCGGTCAACAAATGGTTACGGGCATACGGTGCATCAAATGGAGAGGCAAAAAATCCTGCACGTGAAGGGATTCGTACACTACGGCCCGGTGTGATTGTCTTGATGAAACGCTCACCATGAGTGCAGGGAGCGCGCCGGGAGCCGTGAGCGCAGCCACGGACCCCATGAGCACGTACGCACCCCGGTCGACAAACGGTTATGGGCAAACTACGCATCAGAATGGAGAGGCAAAAAATGCGGCGGGTGGAGGGAGTTGCACACTACCGCCCGGAGTTATCGTCTCAATGAAACGCTCACTGTGGGTGCAGCTGTTGCGCTGTGAGCTGTGAGCGCAACCACAGACATTGTGAGCGCGTACGCAACCCGGT
>SZWC01009514.1:71804-82369 GCA_023375785.1 Penium margaritaceum
AAAACAGGAATCACTTGTGTGTCCGTGTAAAGTTCTGCACAGGCTTGCCCAAGTCGACTTTGCCGGCGACGTGTGGGGGGGGAGGGGGGGGGGGTTGTGCTCAAACCTTTGTTATGCCGCTCCTTTCGTCGGAAAGATGAGGTTCAAAAGACAACATAAGTAGCTCACATAAGGGCAATGTGATTCATGCAGCAGATGGCCATCGTAATTCAGACTAAGGGCATAACCGCCTCTCTTGAGTGTCATAATGTCAAATTTATTTTGGGGAAAAGTGTACAGGACTCGCTACCGGCCAATGTACAACATTCGTCATCATGCCTAGTCCACCTCAGATCTTGACGAACAACTGCTGGAAGGAAAAGACAAGCATGTCAAGGCTGTCCACATCAACCATGTTCGTCAACGGGCGTCAACTGCCGCCCATACCGCCCACCGGCTTTGTCGCCGTTTGGGTCCCGTCGAGCGGAACATTTATGTTCCTGGCTCCTGTCTCACTGAAAGCATAATGTTGTTTTTTTTCCTTTCCAGACGCCCCACTTCCTGCATTATTTAGAAGGACAACAATTCATGTAGCAAACACATTCATTACAAACCAAAAGTTCATTTGAACGGCCTAGTTATTTTGAATCCCGTCGTAGTTTTGAATTGACGCAGGTGTGCGGAGCAACCACGATTATGTGACCAACGACATAAACTTGAGCAGCCATGTCAATGTGAATGACACGGTGAGTTCATGCACAGATGTTAATGTGAGCTAGACCAACCAATGAATCGAGTAGGTTACGTGTAACAAATTTTTTCAAAAAGGCAAGTTTTACCTTAATTGGCATATCTTCACATCGACAATTCGATACGTCATGTTCATACATGTAGGGAAAGTCCTCAAACTGAACGTGGGCATTTATGAACCCTTATAACCTCTCAACCTCATGAAGCCTTTGTAGCCCACCAAGACAGTTTTCCCCTTGGTGCCTCTAGCACGGTTGAAGGTGGCCGTAGGTGGTTCCTTTGTTGAGGAAAGAAGGCATAGTAAGGGTGAAGAGGGCTATGCCAAGATAGAGATGAGCAAGACTAGGAGGAGGACCTTTTGTGTGGCTTCCAAAACTGGGAGAGAGCAAAGTGTCATGTTACACAAGGATAGAAGGGAAAGGAGGTAAAGGTTGGAGGCCATCCAAAATCATTCATGAAGATTGCAAAGTGTGGAGCTGATCAATATGCTTGTGGTGAACTTTGAAAATCGCAAGCAATGAGATGCCTAAAGATGTAGCTTTTTCCTATGTTGATTCACAAAGGGCCAAGATGAATGAAAAGGACATTGTTCATCAAGGATAGCGAATTATAACACCTTCCAGAGGGCTTTATCCTTCTAGCAGGGCACCTGAGTGCCTGATGGTTGGTGTTCATCACTAGCGACATAAACTCTGTCTATGTGCAATATGCTCTACATTCACTTGGCAGGTATCATTTACGTTAAAGTTTTACACTGCATCTTCTTTTATATGATGAGGAACTCACTACGTAAAGTACGTCTTACCAAAAAGGTTGTTTTTTCAAACACGATTTGGAGGTATATTCCTCCCACAACAAGGACAAAATCATGAGTTAGACCTTTCCCATGTTACGAATGCTGTTGTAAAAAAGAGAATACCCACGTGAGAAAATTTTAGCTTATGTGAAAAGTACATGCATAGAGAGTTCCACACTGAAGTAGATGTCATCCACGTAATCAAAGCTGAACAAAATTGTAAACCTTCGTTTTACACAAGTTCATAACATACTAAGTCTTGTCCGTTTGAATTACCCAATGAGCTTTCAATGAAAAGTTATTTTTTCTTGAAATTCAAACTAGTATGAGGAGCTATTTATAAGTCTTGTTATGGAATAACAGTGGTGTGATTTTTCTAAATACAGAATCGAAGCTTTTTTCACCAGATGGAGAGACGCATTTTGTAATGGAGTTCCAAGTTTTGTACACAATAACCTTTTTCTTTAATCTTTTTCAAAAATCAGAGATATGTTCCTCAACATGGCTTGCATAAACATACTAGGAAAAGCACACACACACACATACACACACACACACACACACACACACACACACGCACANTTTTTTTTGTGGAAGAGTGATGAGTAAGAAGTAGGGCCATGGGCTGTCACCACCCTCCTCCGAGTTACCTAGGCCCAAGATCATGTAGATTGGGTAAACCTCAAGTGCACATGGTACATGCATAATTCCACACCACCAACTGACAAATGCACCATGAGCTATTGGATTGGTGAACACATACGTCATGAAATTCCTCAATATTGTTCACTAAACAAGATACGATGAGTGCTGGTGGGCCTAATCATTTGCACTAGGACATGATCTTTAAGAAATTCATGAAATTTGAGTCATTTGCATCGTGAGTGAAGTGTTTTTCTTCAATATGTGTGGTTGTTATGTTGTCCTTGGTATGATGATGATATTTGGTGAAAAGGCATTGCTCTTCCAAACACTCCACGTAGAATGTTGCAACTTAATTCTGAACACATTCAATTTTCTTATTGACAAATTACTGCTATAGTATATCAAAAAGTTAATTTTCATGTAAATTAAAAATATTATAAGATTTTTTGTTGTTGGCATGGAACTTACATTTCATAGAAGGATGCATTTCCTCAAAATCATTCGGCATACTATGCATCTTTGGCAAACAATACTATTCTTTGACCAATTTCTTATTCCAAACTAAATGAGAACTTGTCTTTGTATAATCTTTTGATTCGTTTGATTGTCTAACAAATTACAGAAAATATTTGTAAAATTATACATGTACTAGCCACATAGTACATACAAGACTGACATAGATGTCGTCCCCGAAAATGAAGTCAAATAGACTTCTAGACTTCACACATACACTAGTCCATGATGGAGTAGATCCTACATGTTTAAACTACACAGTTGAACTGGTAGCACAATCAAGAGAATGAAGAATTCATTTTTCATGTGTTTCAATAGGTATAAGGAGCCAATTACGTGTCTTGATATGCAACACCATTGGTCGGTCAGAGTCCAGGATGTGGCAACCGCATAAAGATGTGTATCTTGTAATGGAATCATGGACTGTTTCTTGAGCAAGCTTTCAAGCATCAAAGAATAGATCACGAAGCTCAACTTGAAGGTCAGGTGATGCAGATTGAGCAACAAAATGAGGCCTTGCAGCTATATAAGGCTTCATCAGCGTCACATGAGCCATTTGCACATCACCCTAAGCTTATCTCTTCTCTAGACATGCCAGAGTTTTTCTATCCTCTACAGACAAAGTCAGATTAATCTACTCTTAAACAAAGCATGTAGACTCTTTCCGTGTCCCTTGAAGCATCCACAATGGCAACATTGCAACAATGAAAGCATGTAATGATGCCACTAGGCCTTCAAGTGCCACAAACAACAGCTGATAAAAAGTAGTGGTACTTTGCAAAGACCCACATGATGATATCACGAGGGTCGGCATCACTCCATGCACTACTTTGCGAGTCGCAAGCAAGGATGCCATCGGCAACAGCCCGGGTTACCAAAGAGTTAAGGCAAGTAGCCATCTTGTAGGAGCTCATGGAGGGTGAGTGGTCACCAAGGAACCAGATTGCCATTAGTAGCCTAGTTGCGGCGAGCAGCTGTTGTAACAAAAGTGCCTACTTGAGAGAAACGTTTCAGCACTAGTGGTCATAGAGTTGGACGCCTTGCCAAACTTCCACAAGGAGACCAACAAAGCGGATAGCGCCTCCCCATCCCAAATGGGGTTCTCATGCTCAATCCAGCAAAAGACAACCCAGTAGCTGAATGCTGATGATGCAGCAGAGCAGCTGAGGTGCACGTGTCTTCATTAGCAGACAAAGGTTCACATGAGCCTGAAGGCGTGTGATGAGCTAACCCTTCATCAGCTTGTACAGACCCAATCAGTACCAACATGCACGGCTGATGCATCAGGCGACCAAGAAGAAGCCAGCATACGACTTGCAAGAGTGAAAGTGATGTAGTAGGTATTCGTGTGTTGAGCTAGGAGCACGTGGGAGCTCAAAGAATGAGCTCATGAGCTATAATTCTATCGACACAGCATCGGTATAAGAGAAAGCACCATGGTGGAAACTCCAGGGCAGCCCAGCACCATCAGCATAGCATTAACGGGAACCAAGGCAAAGACTCTCGTCAGTAGTTTGACATGTGCTTCTTACAACCGCAAAACACTATTCCATGATGCAGAGTACGTAGCAGCAAAGGAAGAAAAAGAAGAAAAACAAAGGTGATTGTCTCAGAAAACAAAGGGGGATGGTATTCGAAAGCACCATTTGGTTGTAGCATCGGCACCAGCAAGTGCAGCATAATCACAAGTGCAACGATTTCATGACGTAGTGGGGCAACCGAAGTCAAGGTGTGCAGCACTGTGGTCGCACACATCATTATGGAGTTGCTTAAAAGCAATAAGGAGGTGTGGATCCAAAGGCAATGCAAAGCCAAAGGAAAATCCTGAAATGGCATTGATCTCCTCCATGAGAGCATATTGACCTCTCAATCTTCACAAGTGACGATGACAACAACAACAAGGATGAATTTTGCATCCAAGGAGAGCCCTGCCCTCTTTTAAGCACCCAAGTGAATTTCAACCCCTAAGCACATCAGTAGAGGAGCATGTCTGCATCGGCCATTAGTTTAAGCAACAGCAAAGGAAATTTCATAGATGAGGGGAGGGAGAGCAAAGGTATTGCTCAAGCATGTAAGAAGCTCGCAATGCAACGAGGTGAGCTCCATCTTAAAATCTTGCCATAGTGGCAAGTGGAGGTAGCAAGCCCACTTGATGTCAGGTGGTGTGCACAAATGGAACAGTTGAGCTCCATCTCAAAATCTCGTCAGAGTGGCAGGTGGAGGCAGTAAGCCCAACCTGTGTTTGGTGTTGTGCACAAATGGAATGGTTGAGCTCCATGTCAAAATCCTGTCAGGGCGACAGATTGACACAGTAAGTGCAACACGATAGGAAGTGTGTATAAATTGAACAGTTGTGCTACAAAGGTGGTAGGTGGAGGGAAAAGCGTCAAAGAAAATTCAGGTTCCATTCGGACCTCTGAAGTAGACAAGGACCACGTCCTCATATTTCCACCAGAAATCAGTTTGTGGTGAGGCAAGTTTGCCCCTCACAAATCCAAATAACCCTCCAACAACAGCATGCTCAGCAGCAACTGATCTTACAACAAGAGGTAAAGCAGTAGTCTAGCAGTCATACCAGCTCTCAAAGTGAAGGTAAGGAGTCTTAGGACTTGGAACGACATTGGCGCAGCTTGTCGCGTTGACAAGCTACATGGCTCAGCCCGTCCGTCATGTAGATTGCAGCTCTCTCGTTTCACTTTGTGCAAAGTAAACCTTACCACTTTTGTGGTTGAAATAAGTTGGATCACCTTCTCTAGTGATCTTGAAGAGCTCATTGCTGCATGTGAACTACAAGCTCCGAGGAGGGCTTAAAAAAAGGCATACTGAAAGTCGAAAGTGGCTAGTGAGCTAGTATAGGGAAATGTAGCCCTAGCAGGTCCAGTAGTGGAGCATGGGTTGCGCAAATAGCTCATCCAGAAAGAAAAAAACACAAACTTGTATGCTTGCTCTAGCAAGAAAAACAGGGGCTAAGGAAGGTAGCGCCTCAAGAGGGAGAGGGGAGTGACGTCCATGAAGGATGTCGCTTCAGCTCGCCTTGTTGGCAAGCAAGGCCAAAGGCCTGCCGCAACGGCACGCAAGGTTGCGGCAAGGCCCTGTTGTGACACCAGGCTGGCGCAAAGCCCCTGCCGTAGCAGTAGGGCAGCTATCCAACTACCAGTGAGCATGGCCTCGCACAAGGCGTTCACTCAAGAGGACTAGCTGAGACAAAAAAAAAACAATCACACAGATGTCCGCCCCTCAAGCGAGGGATGGTGGCCGAGGGCCACGCCCAAGCAGTCAAGGCCAAGTGGCCAATGGCGCCATGGCAAGAGAATGACGAGCTCCAATCGATCCAGCCTGTGGGCTATGTGAAAGAAATATAAATAAGAAGGGGGGAGGTGTATGGTTGATACAAGGCAGGATCCCCGCAAAGTGTAGCCCAAATACTCTACAAAAAGGCAAAGGCAAAGAGATTTTTGGCCGAAAAAATTGAGAAGCATCGACCAAAAACTCTAACAATGACCACCACATCAGTGGCTTCGACAAAAACGACCAAGAAATGTTCTTCGAGTTGCGGAGGACGCCATGCAAATTCAAAAGGGTCGTTCCACGAGTCAAAATATTCATGATGAACGTGGGGTTACAGTAACTGCCTCACCGATGGATAAATTGCGATTCAGCAACTAAGTATGGCTAGAGCAAGCAACGGAAGCAATAGAGTGGAGTTGTCAAAGCAGGTGACAAGAGTGACAGGAAGAGAAGAAGCCTACTACATCACAAAACTAAGAGCGTTGACGGGCTTTTATACTTGTTGGCAATGGGTGGTTGTAGCACGGTAGTGGTCCATGCAAGCAGTCCCAAGTAGCGGTCCTGCCTTGCCAGCATCGTGTTGGTAGAAGCTTAAGGAGCCTTCCACTGCATAGCCAAGTGTGTGTATGAGAGATAAAGTGGCTTTGGCTGTAGGAGATTTCTAATGTACACGCTAGATTTAAATCTGGCATCCAGCTTCAAAGGGGGAGGGAATCCTGGATTTGTGTGTTGCATGCAGAACAGGGTTGTGCATGCCTACTGGCCCAGCTTGGTTTGCAGTTGTGTGGTGCAGGCAAGTATTGTTGGGTTCTTGGGCTACACCTGACAGGAATATTGCTACCTCTTGCATCAGCATATGCAAAAACATCTTTTACGAAAGGACTACTCTGCATGAGGTGGTGCATGTACAACTAAGCATTGCATCAACTACCACATGCATGATTTAGCAGCTGCATCACCTACTACATGCACGACTCAACAAGTACATGCAAAGCCAGCAGTGGGCACTGCCCTACGTCAGCGACAACATTCACAACCTAGCAACAAGGACCATTGCCAAGTTGTTAGCCTTCAGGGAACCTCATTAAAGAGGAAGTTGTGTGCCTTTGAGTGGGAAGATTCCATGTGGAGGAAGCTACGACCTTGCAGCAGGAAGTTTCCTCTANTTTGTGGACCTAGTAATCATAGAAGTACTTCACTTCCTTGTCTAGGAGGGTCACAAGTCCTTTGATGATCTAGTTAGTCCGGTAAGGGCCACAAGCGTGGAGAGGAGGCTGCCTTGACAACCTGGAGGCCATTTGACCTAAAAATACGATGACGGTGCTAAGACCCTTGCAACGATAGCCTTGACGGCCTACAAAGGTATTCTGCACTTGGATGGGGCGTGTTGATTCAGAGCATTAAGGTGAGCTTTGTTTTGTGGCTGTTTCCTTGACCCATACTTGTACTTGATAGTCTTTTTCAATCAGGGTTCAATCAGGGTCTTTCGCTTCCGCACATTGGAGTACAAGGTTTGCTTGCTGGGCATAAAGATCCTAGAAAGTTGCAAGACCTCCTTGTTGCATGAGAGCACGTGATGAATTCGTCACTAAAAGCTCCTTAGAACCCCAACATACATGGATACAGACATGGATGTCAATTTGTGTATGAACATGGAGGTAGCGAAAGATATGGGAGAACCATGGACGTGGAGATGGAAGTTGATCTTAATATGACAATGCATGTTGAAGGGGATCTGGATACAAATAGATTTGTGGTCATGGATGTGGTCGTGGATATGCATTATGTCATGAATTTTGCCATGAAAATGGATAATGACATTCACATCTTCATATGAACACTTGGATTATACTGGGAACTCTGAAGGACCACGTGTTTCAACACACAATGCATGCTGAAAAAAATCAAACTTTGGTTTTTTTTCATTGGATCCAACAACAATGTGCTTTGTAGCAACTGATCTTAGAATAGGAGCTAAAGCAGTACTACAGCAGTCATACCAGTAGTCAAAGTACAGGCGAGGATTCTCAGGTCTAGGAACAACCTTGGAGTCGCTTGTCGCGATGACAAGCTACACGGCTTACCCCGTCAGTCATGCAGATTGGAGCTATAAAGCCACCTTGTGTGCGGTGCATTCTCGAAGGTGGAAGCAGCAAACAACAGCAGCAGCAGCAGAGCAGCAGCAGATTAACAACAAAAAAAACTAGGAGACATTTTGTGTCCACTACAAGCTGCCTGGTGGTTAAAACAAATGTTGTCAAAATGCAACATCTGGTTATGACAGTGGTCACAACCCGATCTTGGAGTTTCCTCTCCCGTAAAAACAAATTCACACAGAGAGTTTAATTGTCGCCATTGTGGATCCTCCTCCACCAGCGACTTGTGCACCTGAGAAGCAGTGGTAGTAGCTGGACAGGGAACGATGAGCAACAGCATGCATCTGCTATAGTCCTTGCCATAGGAGCTCTCGTTTCACATTTTCTAGAGTGGACCTTACCACTTTTGTCAGTGAAATAAGGCAGGTCACCTTCTCTGGTGACCTTGAAGAGCTGGCTGTTGCATGTGAAGTACAAGCTCCGGGCAGCGCATTAGAAAAGAAGGGGCATCCTGGATGTCGACAGTGGCTGGTGAGCTAGTGTTGGGAAATGGAGCCCCACCAGGTTGAGTAGTCGAGTGAGAGTTACGTGAATAGCTAGACCGAAAAGAAAAAAAAGAAGTGTACGCTTGGTCTTGCGAGCTAAACAGGGGCTGAGGAAGGGAGCACCAAGCAAGGGGGAGGGGAACGACGTCCACGCTGGACGTTGCCCCAGATCGCCGCATTGGCAAGGTGGGCCAAAGGCCTGCCTGGTCCGCAGTCAAGGTTGCGGCAAGGCCCTGCCACGACAGCAGGCTGACACGAAGGCCCTACGGTGACGGTAGGGGAGCTGGTTGGTGACCAGTGAGCATGGCCTTGCGCGAGGCCTTCGCTCGAGAGGACCAGCTGAGACAAAAGAAATAGCTGGAAAAATGTCTGCCCTTCAAGCAACGGACGCTGGCTGAGGGCCACGCGCAAGAAGCCAAGGCCAAGTGGCCAGTGGTGCCATGGAGAGAGAGTGAAGAGCTCCAATCGATGCACCGAGCGAGCTACCTTAAATAAAAAAGGAGAAGGGGGAAAGTGTGTGGTTGATAAAAGCCAGGGTACCCATCAATTATAGCCTGAATACTCTCCAAAAAGGCAGGGGCAACAAAATTTTTGGCCGAAAAAATCAAGAAGTATCTACCAACAACTCCACCAACAACCACCAGAATAGGGGCGACGACGAAAACAAACAAGAAATGTTGTTCTAGCTGTAGAGGACGGCATGGACGTCCAAGAGGGCTGTTCCACGAGTCAAAATGTTAAGAATGGATGTTGGGGTATAATAACTGCCGCAGCCATGGAAACATTGAGCTTAAGCAGCTACGTATGGCTGGAGCAAGCAAAAAAAGCAATAGAGTGGATTCATCAAAGCAGGTGAAGGGAGCGACAGAGGGAGCAGAAGCCTAGAACATGAGAAAACTAAGACTGGCGATGGACTTTTATATCCGTTGGCCATGGGTGGTTGTAGCACGTTGGTGGTCCAATCAAGCAGTCCCAAGCAGCGGTTCCGCTTCGTGAGCATCGCTTTAGTGGAAGCTTGTTTATCCTTCCACTGCATAGCCAAGTGTGTGTATAAGAGATACGATGGCTTTGGCTATAGGAGGATGCTTTTGCATAAAGAAACCTAAGTTGTGGGTGGGTAGGTGAACCTAGCCTAACCGAATACAACTTTCCTTCTCCACCCAACTTTCTCTGACTAGACAACAGCCTTGAAAAGACCCAAGAAAGCTCATGACAAGCTTTTCCAAGGTGATACTTGACCCATTCGAGCCATGTATTTTCCAAAACATTCAAAGAAGCCAGAGACAACCCAAAAGCAACTGGCAAGTCTCGTCGAACAAGGGACATTTTTTAGGCAATAAAAACCTCCACTTATCACTCATTTCTTTATTAAAAAAATGAAATTCTTTGCATTCATCAGCACACCTATTATGAGAGAGTATTGGAGTGTGCAATAATTGCGCTAAGCGACAGCATTGACATGGCACAGTCAGATCGTCAATCGGGGTTGTGTATGCAAAGTTACATTTATTTATCCGCAAAATACTCGTGTGCGGCCTAGTTGGGGATTTCTAATGTTCAGGCTGGATTCAATTCTCGCATGCAGCTCGGAAGAGGGAAACAAGCCTGGATTTGTGTGTTGCATGCAGAACAGGGTTGTGCATGCCTGCTTGCCCAACTTGGTTTGCAGCTGCGTAGTGTAAAGAAGCATTGTTGGGTTCTTGGCCCAGATCAATCTGGATGGGACTACATCTGATTAGACTGTGGGGATGGCTTGCATGAGCATATGCAAGAAAAGCTCTCAAGCAAGGACCGCTCTGCATCAGGTGGTGAATTCGCAACTAATCATTGCATCAACTACCACATTCCCGACTCAGCAGCTACATCACTTACTACATGCATGACTCAACAACTACATGCAGATCCAAGAGTGGGGACCTCCCTGCGTCAGTGGCAACATTTGCAACTCAACAT
>SZWC01009514.1:87685-99808 GCA_023375785.1 Penium margaritaceum
CTCTTGTCCACTGTTTCCTCGGCTTCTTACCCTCTGTCCCAATGGCTCCGTGTCCTTCCGAAATTCTTGCATCCCCTCCCCCATGTCCTCCTCTTAACACGTACTTCATCCCCAGCGCTTCTGTTCTTTCTCTTTACTAGTCATGTCAACGAGTCCTTGATGACCATTCCACTACTTGCGTCTCTTTGCCTCCTTCCATCCTCGCCGTCATCTCTGAATCCCTCACTGTCCTCCGTGCTCTTCATCCACACCTTGCTCATGCTCTCTCCCTACGCCTTGCTTCTTCCCTTGCATTTCCTCCTCCCCATCGTAGCCCTTCTCCTCCTTCCCCTCTTGCTCCATCTCCTCCTCCTCTCCTTCCTCCTTCCCATATTCCTCCTCCTCCTCCCCCTCCTCCTCTTCCTCCACCTCCTCCTCTTCTTCCTCCTCCTCCTCCTCCTCTTCCTCTTCCTCTTCCTCCTATACCACCTCCTCCTTCTTCACCTCCTCCTCCCCCACCTCCTCCTCCACCGCCACCTCCTCCACCACCTCCTCCTCCACCGCCTCCTCCTCCCCCACCACCTCCTGCTCCTCCTCCTCGTCCTCCTCCTCCTCCTCCTCCGCCTCCTCCTCCACCTCCTCCTCCTCCTCCTCCTCTTCCTCTTCCTCTTCCTCCTATACCACCTCCTCCTTCTTCACCTCCTCCTCCCCCACCTCCTCCTCCACCGCCACCTCCTCCACCACCTCCTCCTCCACCGCCTCCTCCTCCCCCACCACCTCCTGCTCCTCCTCCTCGTCCTCCTCCTCCTCCTCCTCCGCCTCCTCCTCCACCTCCTCCTCCTCCTCCTCCTCTTCCTCTTCCTCTTCCTCCTATACCACCTCCTCCTTCTTCACCTCCTCCTCCCCCACCTCCTCCTCCACCGCCACCTCCTCCACCACCTCCTCCTCCACCGCCTCCTCCTCCCCCACCACCTCCTGCTCCTCCTCCTCGTCCTCCTCCTCCTCCTCCTCCTCTTCCTCCTCCTCCTCCTCCTCCTTGTCCTCGTCCTCGTCCTCCTTCCCCCTCTCCTCCTCCTCCACCTCCTCCATTCACTCCTTCCTCTCCTCCTTCCCCCATTCTCTCTTCGATGTCCTATCCCCACCCCTGCCTAGCCCCTGCTATATCCTGTTTGCCACATGCCATGTGCGAGCGCACATGGCATGTGGCCTGGATTACTCCTTCTTCTGTGTATCCCCTTCCATGGGTTGCAGGCTTTAGTTTCCACCTTGCTGGCACTGTTCCTGTCATTTCTCTGGTGGTTGGGGATTCTACGGCCCGTGTTCAACAGTTTGCACTCAAAATCCACGGCGACCTTCGGGCTGCTGCGCTCTGCACAGTCTGTTCCACGCTTTCAACAACGGGCATGGGATAAGCACTTCTCCAGTCCCCTGATTGGATGCCCGCTTCTCCAAAACTACCAACCATTCCCTCCTCTTAACTCTGTGAAGATAGCCATGAAAATCTTTGGATGTAGTGTTTTATGTAGCACCATGTCACCCTCGGGCGCTGGCTATCTAATATTGTACTTAGTGCTTGCTTACGGTGTGATATTGAACTTGTCACTTTTGACTAGTTGTAGGTAATTCCTTGGTGTGCCATGGTCTCGGCATACGGTGTCGTGTTAAAGTACTCAAGATTCCACTAGTTTTTCCTAGTTAAGACTTCTGTCCCCCCTTGGGGCGTTGGGGGCAATTGTAGTTTGAAGATTAAGAGCTGTTACACGGATATGTGTGCGCGCGCAGTTCCTGTTGGATTGCCCGTTGAAGCAATTCCTCCTCCATATGTAGGCATGCTACTATGTTGTGCGTTTTACTTCTTGATCTAAACATATTCTACATGTGTCTCATCTTAAAAAATTATTTCATCCATTAATTCATTAAATAATTCATTCATACATGTATTAGTTCTTGTACATGTTTATTAATCCACTCATTAATGAATCACTTAATTTATTCACGAATTAATTTTTTCAATTCAGTCAATAATTCATTCATTCATTCATTCATTCATTCATTCATGAATTCGTAATTTAATTAATTGTTTCAACAAATAAATCATTCATGAATTAGATCGTGCATTCATTTGTTCTAGGATGACTTCATTCATTAACGCAAATCTATTCATACATCCATTGATCCTTTATTTGAATCATGAATTTATTTCTTAAATGTCATATATGCCTTTTATCATTCATCCATATACTTATTCATTCATTTTTCCCTTTATTCACACTTCCATTCAGTATTCCATCAATTCATTCATTCATTCATTCAGATGTTAATAGCATCATGCATATTAATCCAGCAATTTACTAAACCATTAATTCATTTATCCATCAATGCATAGTTTGACTTCCATGTTTTTATTCATTCATTTATTTATGATATGAACATCAAATACAACGGTAACACTAAGGTATTCGGATTTGAGGGCGCAATTACAAGTTGAAGGTATTCTACCCATCTTCTACCAAGTATGTTTGACCCAACCGGTCTCGTAATTCAAACCTCTCGTACGTTTTTGTAAATGTACTATATACATTCATTCTTTAGAGAACATTGGCATGCATTAAAGACTTAAAGTGATGTTCAGGCAAGCCTCTCAGGTGTCTGTCTGATGTTATCTATAATCAATTAATTTTCACTAATGCACCAGATTGTTCCGAGAAAATCTTGTGGTGGGATCTTGCTCTCGGAGAATAAGAATCAAATGCGTCCTTTTAATGTTGTGCATCCTAACCCTAGCAGCACTTGAAGCATGTCTTCCTTAAGCCTCCGCACATCCTGCATGGGTCATCTGTGCTGGATATCGGGCCCCCTTTAAGAGGTAGATCACCGTATGCCACTAGTTAAACAACTCAAAATACTCCCCTTCTTGGCGTTGCCCATACTTGATCTTTCATTGCTTTGATTTGGCCCATACCATCCCGTATTGTAATGTATCCATTTTGCTGTACTTGTCAGCAATGGAGGCGGGCAACGCAGGCTTGCGACCTTCTTCATGCGTACAAGTTATTTGGAAAGCCCTAAACCGTCCTCTCTTGGTTGTGTATGGCATACTTTTCAAGTGATATCCTTGGTCCTCTTTGCAATGGGTGGTCTCCATCACACATCCTTAAGCAAAACTCATATTGATTACAATTTGTTCATGTTTCACCAGTTTTCCAACATCCATTCTTATGCGATTTTGTTTTTTGTATGTGTCTTCATGGACTTTCTTGCTACACATGTGTTCATTACAAACGTACATAATGAGAATACCGTTTGTACATGACCTAAGATACATCCATTTTATCAAACCTTTTCATGTGTCCATTGTAGGTGTGCTCATGAATGAAACAACTTGGGTGCCAGTCTTCCCAAGTTAGTGATGGGTGTTATATTTGACAGTCACCTGTACCATGTAGATCATTTATCTCCTACAAGAAGGGTCTCAATGCGGATGGTCGGTGATTCTTTTTCTCAGTCACACAATTGGTTGAGCCTTTTATTCATAGGATGTGAAAGAGTGAATACATTTGTTTTAGATGCGTTTCTTTACCAGAAACAAAACAATGGAGGATTCTGCATGCAGTAGTTTTATGTCAAATAAAGTATCGTTGGCTGGTGGTTGGCAAGAAGAAAACAACACAGAGGAAAAAATTCCCCTGAACAAAGCTATCAAAGTGATGCGATAAAAGACAATTTCAAAACTAGTTCATGCACATCCAAGGCAAAGATCAAAGAAGGATTACATAAGATAATACCCTGAGAATAGGTCATGGGTTTGCTTCACGAGATTATTCCACCCAATGTACGATGAGGATGATGCCTGCATATCATTTTTGTGGAATTCAAAGAAGAGGAAAATGAAGAAGAAACATAATTCATAGAAGTTACCTCCTTGCATAAAAGGAAATCATGTATTCTTGAAACTTGTTGTGTGAATTTGCTGATGTTCTAACCACAGACAGGACAGAAACCGAATTGGCTAAGCCTGAGTGTCAAACATGAGTCGATTGATTTTCTACGCATCTAAGACCCATTGACCCACCATCCACTTTAGTGATATGGCATGGTGACATGTCGTTTATCAAAGAGAACAAGGATTCCATGAATATTCTATGTCATTTACGTGAGACAACTAGAAAGAATGTGAATATTCAATAGTTGGCAAAAATCTATGACTCCGGTCATTCTTCTTTCACCCCTCCATTGTGGAGGAATAGACATTTTAATCGTGACGCGCTATTTATAGCCTTGTGAGCATCATTGGCTTTCGGCGCTTAAAATGTAAATCTTGTAGTGGATTGTAATCAACAGCCCAATGAGCCTCTCATGGCCAATGTGATATTTTACGTGCAAGAGGCAACATGAAAATTTACTTTTCAATTTCACCTTGTATGTTTTTACATCAATGTTGTATTAATTATGCTATTCTTAGCTAAGACAACTTTGTATGTTTTTTGCAGAAGTGCGGCACTTAAATTGGATGTGCCAAGTCTTGAAAAGATTTCTTTAAAGATGAAAAGAAAAACTCTGACACCTTGCAAAAGAAAGCATACCTTCCTCACCATCAACTGAATGTAAAAAAACCATTTTTGAGTGATGCAAATGTGCTCTACCAATTCCTGAAACTATTCAGAAAGTTGATGATTTGAACGCTCTAAACCTATCCACATCACCTTCATGACCACATCCCATAGATGTTGCATTGATCTCTAGGGCCATCCTTTCCTTGTTCCTTATGCTCTTGAGCTAGCAATATGATTTCAATGTTTTGCAGCAAATGGAGAACGTAGAACAAGGGAGCAACCCATTGAAGGGGAACACACGATAGTCTAGCCTCGAGCCAATCAGTCTACAGTTGCACCATGCTCAAGGAAAGAAAACATTTGTACTACCATTAAATCAGATGATAAGGATGATGACAAAGACGCTCNAAGTACAACATGCTGTCATATTTGCCAGTGCCAAGTCTTGCAAGACAATGTGCCACGCTGGAATACGTGTGGTTGCTATGGGAGGGAAGTGTGACTTGCACTTTAGCATGTGTAGAAGAATGTGATACATGTTTGCACATGCAGTTGGCTGAGAGGGAGCTTTAGATACATAGAAATCTACTAGCATTGCAGACCCTTCTAGCGTACCATATATGTGTATCTCAAAACTACAATCCCTCGTGAGTGGCCCACAATTTCTTCCTTCTAGAATATTGATATTTATCTAATTCAGTATCCAAGACGGCATTTAATGTGAGATATCTGCCCAAAGGGGCTGCCAATTGTTCCTAATCCCACTTTAACATAAAACATCTGATACCAAAGAAAAAAGACTATCCATGCTGTGAGGAATGGCGGAAGGTGTGTGTTTGGTGATGATTAGTTATTTTATCAATCTTTCTTAATCAGCATTGCAATTGCAACACTCTAATATCTATTGTGTTTTAAAATTTAGGAGAATAGATGAAAGTGTATGAAATAAGCCATGACTTGAAAGGGGCATGTATTTTGTTACTTTTACATAGTGTCATGATCTTGCAATATCATAAACGGCCGTCATCTTGTGGTATCCAACGTCACTTCCTTCACAACGTTCATCTATGGTGTGATGCTTTGGTTCTTGGCATTGGCTTGCAATGAATATTCACATATGGAAACACATGGTTCTGTTAAGTTTTACTCGCATGCATAACAACGCTTGTGAAGGCCATGCAAGCATGTATTTGGCTCATAGAGGTTGATGGATTCAATACATGCTTCTAAGTTTATGGAAAATATCTAGATGACTTGGTTTGCAATTGAATAGAATTAATGATGCATCATGCAGACACTGGAGGAGGTCATTTGATTTTGTTGCATTTGTTTTTTCTTTGAATTCTCCATGGAAACATCTTCCAAAATACATGGATTTGACCTCAAAAGTAAGAAAACTCTTTATCGGCCTTGGCATGTAGAAACACAAGAGGGGTATTGTAACAAAGGAAGATATAGAAGTTCTTAAAGAGAAATTGATCTTGTGTACCATAGGTGACGTGGAAATTCAGGATTTTTTAACAAATGTTATCATCAACAATGATCCACTAGAAACTGACTATTGTACTTGAGAAGTGGTTGTAACTTCATTAAGAAATGAATTCTAACTTTGGCACATGGTTGGATTGTAGCATTTTATGATTCAAAGTAAGCTAAAGGACTTAATTGAACCCCCGAAATCATGGGGCCGAAACCCTTATCAACATGGAAAACTCGTGAAGACACTTCTTCACAGGCTCTTTTTCATCGTTGCTATTTGTGGAACAAGCTTTGTGATCACATGAAAATCATTGCTTGATTTTTGAATTGACACATGGGTCTTTCGCTGCTGACACACACCCATCTGAAGTGTGATGATTGATAGAGAGAACAAAATTGGCAACTGCCTGCAGTGATTTGTCTCCTTGTCCATCTGATGCCATAATAGGAGCAATTGTTTCGCTAATTATACTAAACTGTTAAATCTAGTGTACTCAAGAACAAGTGGCATATCACATGTAGAGTATATATGCAAGCTCATTCTCATGTCATATGCATAATGCCCTGTCAAAAGGAGTTTGTGGCCTAGACATAAAGGAAGAGATGTCATGTTATCCTTTCTGGCCAACTAACCAAGTAATTCTTTTGTACACATATATTGAACGACATGTTGCAATACATATTTAAGCACAAGCTGATGCAAGTGATGGAGAAGATAAGAGAGCATCTCTTCTCAAGAAATCATCAATAGGCATTTCCAGTATGTCCTGATCTAATGACATGGATTTCACATCATGTACAATGAAGAACTATAAATTTTTTTTTTTCGGGATTATTTTGAATACGTTTCCTAGTAAACATTTTCTAAAATGTTTTGTATGATAATGACTGTGAAATATTCATCTATTATTCTGAGAGGGATCGTGAATTCATCTCCAACAAGCGAGTTCTACATGACCATTCTGATTTGGATTATCCTCATCTAGCCAGGCAAACATTCTTTCTTGTCATTTTGAAGTCAAAATCATGGTGTAATGTTTTGAGCTATTTTCATTTCCGCTGGAACGGATGTCCTTAGTGCAATGGGAACACTCACCAATTGCATCTTGGACTTGTTCTCCATTCGTAAAAATAGAATATGCTTTTCGTTTTATTTCAAAGAGGTCGTCTGGCTGTTGATGTTCTAGCACACATTGGTGCTATTGCGGCTTTTGTTTCTCTCCTTATACGTTGGTTGCTATTATTGTTGTAATACTAGTTGTTCTGGCTCCCGAATTTCTTACTATCGCTACTTTGCTTGTTTCTGCTACTATAGCTCTTCTTGCTATTGTTCAACATGCTTTTGATTTTGCGGCTGCTGTTGTAGAGCTAGTCATTCAAGCTATTTGGCCATTCATATTGCTACTATTATTAGTGCACAAATCTGCCAGTGCTGAAGTGCAAATGGATGTTTCTGTGCAAAATTCTGTTGTGCAAAGTTCTATTGCTATTCTTGTACTACTTGTTACAACTGTTAAACATGAGGTGGTCACTATTAACCTGGAAACAAGTTGTGCAATTCATTGGTATTGTTTCTCATCTCTGTTGCAAGGATCTCATTGAAAAAAATGGCTTTTCATTTGCACACCATTATCGTGTAGAAGATGTTAGAAGTTTTGTATTGTTTGCTATCTAGAGGAGGAAAAGTTCTAGCATAAATCATTGTGATCACATTAACTCAACTCAGCCAGTGGATGGAGCGAGGGATGTGTAGAAAACGTGATCTTCTTACTCATACCATTAGCATATTGGGATGGTTTCATAGATTTTCTAGGATTTGTAGAATTCTTGAGCGATAGAGAGAGTATGTAGCTTCCATCATGAAAGCCATGTTTTTTTGCCACATCATCTTTATTATGTTTGACATTGTTTTGTTTTTTTTTCCTTTCATTGGTAATGAACGGTGGTTAGAGTACTGTCATTTGTTACCCCTAGTGATGGTAGCAAATTGCATATGTGATAAGAGACTCTTTGTGTCAGTGTATACTTTCATAAACTCACCTCATATTGACAGCGTAACAAAGGAATGAGTCTTGTTCAAAATTCCACACAATGCATGCACAAACCATCATTGGATTGTTGAATTTTGACATGTACGTAAAAATTCATGTAATAAAACATATCCATACAATTGAATTGTGGGACTTTTCGATGCCTAGGAGTGGTAGCGCGTATCAACATGGTTCTTTCTTGAAAATGAATCATCAATTATGCACAATGTTTTGTGTTGATGTGGCCAATCATTGTGCATGCCGATATGATTCGCGTAAGCATGCATGCCTTGTATTCATTTACATGGATTGACTCTCATGTATACATCTGCCAAGGATTTTTGGTTGCATTCTAGTTCAAAGCGATTAGAGAAGAATCCAAATGTGAATGTCTTTTTAGTAGCGTCACAAACATCTTAAGATGTCAACACAAGTTTATGGAACTTGGAAAATGATGGAATCCTTGAGTGATTATTGACCTTTTAGTTAGCATGAGGAGATACACACCAAATTCAAGACAACTACTCTTCTACGACTGTCATTACAAGACACACCTTCACTCACCAGACACTTTCAACTGATTGATCAAATTCATGTCAACAGCTTTACACTTTTTAGTTGCCTGAACTCCTGGCTCACCACAGTTAGGAAGGAATTGAAATGACAACATGACTTGCGTGGAAGTACAACCATACCAGAATGCAAGCACGATTGTTGATGGAATTTAAGAAATAATGTATGATTTGAGTAAATATACACTTAACAGAGAATGTGTTCAGACACCACGCATGGTTGGCATTCTATATGACACCCCTTTGTACCCAAAATAACAGTTATAGCGGTTTTCCTCTTTATTCCATTCAAGAAAGTGATTTGTCATGAAATTCAATATCTAGCAAATGCAACGAACGTCTTTGTTCTTGCATAGATGAAGGTTTTTACCATTTCATTATATCAAACAGTCATTATCAACCACTTGGTTTACTTTTTGCTGTATGATTTCACGATCATTCATAACATGAATTCTCATTTTGCCTCTGCTTTGGGGGAATTGGCATATCTACATGAAATACTTGGCATTACATGTGTAACAAAATGTAAGCATAGTTGTTGATGAAAGCTGGGAAACAATGTGAGATTTAACTATACATGCCCCAAGCACACAACAAGATGGAATGAATGTCAAGGATATTGTTATGTACCAAACCCATTTCCACTTGTCGTCACATAGACAGCTAACATCCACTTTAACTTAGTATCGTCAAGTTTTATAACATGATGTAACGCCATGCATCATTGCTTATTTGCACCAAAATGATCTTCACCTGGCGCCACAAGTGCGGGGGTTGTTGATCACATTCAATTTAGGAGAGCAATGTGTTGTTACATCCATTTGATAAAAAACACAATGTCACCCTTTGTTTTGATAGCAATGAAGACGTTTCAAATGCTCATTATGCTAATCTTATATACATTAGAGATTGTTTTTGTTTCAAACACAGTAAGCTTCAATGTTAATGACTCGTTAGAGTCATTAACATTGAGATTGAACTGGATAAATGTTTTATCTTAAGGTTCTTATCATTGAAAGCCTACAATCTTGGCTGACCTCCGTCATTTTGGCATATCAACACGACTTATGTGGTGGTACATGCGTGACAGAGTTTGTACATAATTGTTAACGAATGATGGAAAACAATCTTAACTTTCACCAAACATCTACTTGTAGATAATGTGATGATTTGTGAGGCATTCTTGGAGTTGCGTACCAAAATCATCTCCAGCCAGTGTGACAGTTACGAGATTTGCTTGTACTACAATTTGGAGAGAAATGTGCCATGGCATCCATTTGGCCAGAAATACGATGACACCTTTTCATTTTCTAACTAAGACGAGGTTTACAACATTAGTTTAATTGATTATGTTTACACTTTGGATTTTTGTAGTCCACCCAAGTTAAAAATTGGCAGCAATGACTCATTAGTCATTCAGATCTAATTGAGTTAACTTACTATGCCTAGGACTACGATCATTTGTAGCCTCATATCTTGGTTATGGAGGAAGTGGCATATTGACATGACTTGCGTGGCAATACATTCATACCAAAACATCCTCACTAAATCTACCAGAAGTTATGGAACAATCGTAATTGTTACTGTACATACACATGGTACAAAAGATGATGAAATGTAAGACTTTCTTTCCATTTTTTTCTTAATCCATCTCCTCCTGGTGTCATGTTCGCTCGGGATATTGCTCACATTCCTCATATGTGAGGAGTGTGATATGGCATTCATTTGAGATCCGTTATGATGACACTCTTAATTGTTTTGCAATGAAAGGGATTTGCGATGCACTACATCAACCTGTGTATGTGAGAGATAACATTGGTTCCAACCACATTCAACTTTTATTGAGTATGTAACAAATGCAATGGCAGCCCTTATTCGGCGTATCTAACGAGGATCTTTTAAGTGCAAATCAATCAATAGTTCTCCTTTTCTAGCTTCTTACGAAAAACATATGCATATTTAAGCAAAGAAAGTCTAATCATGATGAAAAAATATTCCTAACTTTTGTTACTCACAACGTAATGACATTTCTGGTGTACAAAAAAATGGTATTCATGGCAGGTTTTTTTCCATTGTGTTGACACTAAACGGGGTCCTTGTTATTCTTATGACATTGGAAATAGAATTGGCCAACGTATGCTCTTGATCAAACATGGTTACAATTCTTCAAAGTTGGTCCTCTATAGGATTCCTCTTTTTCCAACTTGACATCCATACCTTTTGTGAGTGGAAATCACGAGTAAGATTTCTTGGAGTGATGTTGATTTCTACTTTATGCCAGTGTTGTTACATTCCTGTACATCATGTAGTGAAAGTGTTCCCATGTTCGAAATACCACGGTGTAAATGAAGTGTCGTTTGGTATGTGACTCACCATGTACCTGGATGGNCTTGCACTTGACACGACTGGTTTGCATTGCAACAGTCCAACTTGTTGCAATTCTGTGAATGTTGAGAAAACTTGAACACATTCTAGTTGTTGGTAGAAATTCTAACGGCGACCATCTTTTGAAAGTTATCCCAAATTTTATACTGCCGTAATCATTAGTAGCTCAAGTTTATTTCGAGACAAACGGTCATTGGCAAGCAAACTAACAGTTGCGGACAGGATTGCCACATGTTTACATCCGTCATGTCTTGTGTGTAGACGTTGGCTCTTATGCTGCGTGCTCACATCCCAATTGTTGTTCACGCTGACGCGTCCCTGACGAGAACAGAGGGGCGCTACATTCAACTGAACGGCCGTGACTCATGAAAGACTTCCGACCCGCGGGCCGTAGAGGAGAAGACTTCTAGTTGGGAGATATCACACCGAGGCGCAGCCAGGTGGGCACGGCCAAAAGCGTCAGCCGGTATACGGCAGTTGTTCTCTCACGTGCGCCCGCCCTCCGCAGCGCCGGAGGCAATGCAGCCTGCAAGCCAAAATCCTACGTGTGCCATTAGAACGCTCCGGATAGTTTGAGGTAGATTCGCCATTGATGCAAAATCTGCGTATGTCAGCGTGGCGCAACCACGCCGCTAGTTTGCGATCATCGATGATAACGCCGCCAGAGCGCATGCGCGACCACGCTGCCAGTTTGCGCACTCATCGTTCACTGCAGGTCCACCTGGATTACACTGCGCGTGCACCCACATGCTGCCGTTGAGCCGCGCGGGTGCGACTCCCACTGGAAGGCACAGAGCATAGCGCAAAGCTCAGACAGGAGCGCACTCTCTTCCGAATCGGAAGTTCCGATATCCACACAAGCCAGACAAAAATTATTTCATGAAGTTTTAGTGACAATACGGATAATGAAACTGAGCGGCGCGGTGCGGCGCACCTACACCTTGATAAAGAGTAGTAGCCCTCGAATCTCCACTCACGCATCAGAGCTAATGAACATCGATCATCTATCCGCTCGCATCAAACCTGGTCTCGGCACTATTCTCATCTACGACAGCGAAAATCGAATTCCGCTTTTGAGAACGAGTGCCTCCTTCCACACTTCGCATTCACTCCCGCTGTGTTCCG
>SZWC01009515.1:14558-49028 GCA_023375785.1 Penium margaritaceum
AGGAGGAGGAGGAGGAGGAGGAGGAGGAGGAGGGGGAGGAGGAGGAGGAGGAGGAGGAGGAGGAGGAGGAGGAGGAGGAGGAGGAGGAGGAGGAGGAGGGGGACGATGATGACGACGAATGACAACGGGACAACAATGACGGCAACGACGACGACAACGACGACGACAACGACAACAACAACGATGACGACAACGACGACGACAACGACAACAACAACGATGACGACAACGACAACAAAAACGACGACCACAGCCACAACGATGACAACGACAGCAGCCACGATGAAAAGGACAAAGACGAGGACGACGACGACCACGACGACAGCGCCAGCACCAACACAGCTGACATTGACACCAACAATGAAAACAATGACGACAAGGATACCGACGCCGACAACAATGACAACCACCACCACCACCTTAGAACAGCGACGGCAACGATAACAATAACAGCGAAAAGAGCGGCGACATGACAACAGCGAAGAAGGCAAAAGATGACGATCATGAAGACGACAACAATGATGACGACGACAACGACGACGACGACGACGACGACGACGACGACGACGACGACGACGACGACGACNAGAGAGAGAGAGAGAGAGAGAGAGAGAGAGAGAGAGGGAGGGAGGGAGGGAGGGAGAAAGATAGAGAGAGAGAGGAGGGAAGGGAGGGAGGGGAGGGAGCGAGGGATAGAGGGAGGGAGGGCGGGAGAAAAGGAGAGGGAGGGAGGAAGGGGGGGGGCGCGAGGGCTAGTTCGGGAACTGGGTGAAGGGCGTGTTCGAGAGAGGGAGAGGATGACAGAGGCCAGAGAGCATGCCGCATGCAACAGCAGCAGGAGGCCCATCAGTGAGAGAAAAGATCGTCAGAGGCTGACGCCTCAGTTCCGTCTTGAAACACATATATTATTTTCTCAATTCATCATCGGGCCTGGGAACGGGTATGGGACAGCAGTGGGAAGAGCGGCATGTGAAGATGGATAGCAACATTGTGGAGGGAACGTGATGAGGAAGGAAAGTCAACGCCAAAAAGAAACCAATGGAGGGTGCAGAGATTCCCTTTGACTTTTTCAGTCGTTGCATCGACCTCCAGAGGGACATCATGCAATTGTTCGCTGAGGACTGGGGGGAGGGACGGGGAACGAAGGGGGAGGGGGGGGGAGGCGTGAAGAAGTGCATGCAGAGCAGAAAGAAGGCACAGGACTGACGAAGATGACGAGAAAAGAAAAGAAAGAGGAAAAGAAAAAAAAAGGGAAAGGAAAGGAGAGGCAAGTGGTCCAGGAGACAGGGGTACAGAGGACGGGACTTCCCTCAGGAAAGGGACGGAGGGATGCGAGGGAGAAAGAGGTAGTGGAAGGGCAATACAATGCAGGCTGGAAACAAAGGGGGACGAAAAATAGGTGCGGAGGTGGAAGGGTGGGGAAAGGAACAAGATGAAGCTGGAGCAGGCGGGAGGGAGAAAAGAAGAGGGTTTACAGGGAAGAGGACGAGGGGGAAGAGGAGGGGGGGTGAGGAGGCGGAGGAGGACGACGAAGAGGACGACGACGACGACGACGACGAGGAGGAGGACGACGACGACGACGACGAAGACGACGACGACGACGAGAGGAGGACGAGGAGGAGGCGGAGGAGGCGAACGACGAGGAGGACGAAGAAGAGGAGGAGAAGGCGGAGGGGCATGAGGGAAAGAAGGAAGAGGTCCCCCGATCAAGCGGATGCAGCTTTCGCGTTAACACCTGCGCCTTTCCCGGTTTCAAACGCGCATGAAGTCGCGGCGGACGTCGCATGGTGATATCCTAAAACACCCGTTTGGACAACTGAATAGCTTCATCCTAGCTGCTGCTCCGAAGCAGCCCGCAGCAATCTGACTGATACCTAGTCAAATGGCAACTATGCAAGGGCTCTTCAACCTCTCCCTCCTGTAATCGCATGGATCCATGTCTTCTCCACACCCATCTCGAGAGAGGCATTGCAGACACGTCCAGAACATGCGGGGAAGTCGCATTTGAGACAGCTGAGGGTGTATTGCGTCACATGTGAAACACCTGAGTGGTCCTCCGTTGACTCCACCTATGACACGCACGGACCTCGCCGAGGAGCCGCCCTCTCAACGTTGCCCTCCGCCTCCTCCTTGCCCTCCGAAGCGAAGAGGGAGAGGAGGGGCCCCGCAGTTCTACACCACCTACATCGCGTTCCCCACACAGCAATCCTCTCCACCGCCAGCTGACATCGTAGTTAAGCACAGGGTTGCAACGGTGGGGCTAGACCATGCTCAGGCATGTCTTCGACGCGGATCCAGTTCTTAGATTCTTCCCACCGACACCCCCATCGCGACCTGCTATTGAGATTTCCTCCTCGCACGACACGTTGCTTACTCATTTTGGCGACGACGGGGTAAGTGAAGAGGGAGACGTTGGGTGGAGACCTGGTTCAGTACGGAGGCAGACAGGCGGAGGAAGCGAAGGCTCGGCACCAAGGCTGGTGGGAGAGAAGATATTGTTTGAGGGCAGGTCGCTAATTGAGTTGGACCGCTGAAGGCTTCGGTCTGCTGCCTCGCTGTGGGTGTGAGCAACACCACACCGCCTGTGACCACTCGCCAACCGACGTCGTCTCCGTCACGCCAGCGTGCGAACGTCGAGTGCGGAAGAAAGACCGTCGATCGCTGCTCATCGACGACTTGGAGTTGGCGTAGCATTTCCATCCGAATTTGAGGCACACGACTTGCAAACATGACTGAGTTCGAAGCTCCGAAAGGAAGGCAAAGCAAAACACAGCATACAAAAGTTCGGAAACGCCGCATGCTTGTGCTTTGTCAGGCACTTTGGTGATATACTTTGGGGTTTGAATGGTCAGTTTCGAAGAGGGAGGTTGAGAGGAATGGGTTTGTAGAACACGTGGGCAACCACTTCACTTCCTTGCTTCTCAATGAAGCCGACGCTGAACTCCCAAAACATTCTTCACAGCCAAAGCAGCTGGATGCAAAATGCTTTAGGAGACTAGGCCTGAGGTTCCACCCAAACAATACATCAATGGACATATCGATTGGAGGCATTCAACAGAAGCAAAGAAAACCATCATTGATATCATTATATTATATTTCCATAGAAACTGGATGAATATACATACGTGTTCATTGTGCTTGATCGTTCACACAACAAGGGTGTAATTCCCAAACATTGTCAAGTATTGCCAAGGATCAACTATCATCACCAAAAACAAAATATTAATTTTATTCCTTTTTCTACGAATTTCAGGGTATTCATGGAAACTTCATGCATTTCATGTCCAATATCCAAGCATTACCAAACGATTGGTAGCACTCTTATGATTTGTCAGGCGTAGCTCAGGAATTTCTATGCATTCATTTGCAATAATGGGGAGTTTTGAGCCAATTTTTTTTGCATAATCACGGAATTTCACGCATTCCTTTGGAATTTCCGTACGTTACACAAACATTGCCTAGGCTTTGCCCAACACCTGAGGGTATTTCCTTGGCATTGACAATGATTTCCTTGGCACTTCCAAGCATTGCACGTGCATTTCCAGAAGTCCCATGTGCATTACCAGCTACCTTCTTGCACCTACAAGCATTGCTCAGCATTGTATCTCCATCATCAAGCCTTGCTCGTGCCTTGCCGAACATATTCCGGGCATAATAAGACATGTTCTAGTGTTTCACGTGCATTCCTGTGCATTTCCTATGCATGGCCATGCATGCCAGAAATTGCGTAGTAATTTTCAGAAACTACACAGCGTTGCGACAATCTTGTTTAGTTGACGTGCATTATCCGTGCATTGCTACACATCGCCTAGTATTGCGACACATGTACACGCATTCCAAGCACTTCTACAAACGTTTCTTGACATGGCAAGGCGTTTCCAAGCTTTCCAGTAACTCCTCAGGTTTTTTCTACGCATAATCGAGCATTCATTAGGGTTTCCGTTCTTTTCCAAAAATTGCTACAAATCACTCCGGCAATGCAAGGCGTTGCCCACATATGCCACACATTTCCGGGGTATTTCAAAGCATTTCTTGGGATTCATTTAGTTTTCCATATTGGCCATTCGTCCTATGCGTCTCCGTCTATTACCATAGTACTACTTGTGCATTGCTACGCATTGCTTAGTTTTTGACAAGCACTTCAAGGGCATTACGAGGCATTATCCATGCATTTTCCGTCATTGACTTGGACTTTCTTGGAAATGCCAAAAAATGCAAACGCTTTGGGAAGGCTTTTTCAAGGCATTGTTAGGCGTTACTAAAAGCATTGCCACACATTTCTCGTGCGTTGCCATGCAATGTCCATGCATTTCCAAGAGCGGGTGAGGAATTGCCAAACATTGCCTGATATGATCAGGCATTACCACGCATGGCCTATTCTTACTAAAGCATTGTCTTGTACTGCAAGGAAGATTGTAGCATTGGAACGGCATTACCGGACATTTATAGCCTTTTTGCTGAAATTGCCATGCATTGTCAAGCATTGCGGAGGTACTGTCAAAGATTTGTACGAATTGCCTGGAAATTCTATGCGTTGCATTGCATTGCAATGCATTTCCATCTATGCTAGGTATTGTTATGCATTGCCAAGAAATTCCATGGTATTGCCAGAATGGCCAAGTACTAGAAGGCATTGCAGCAAACATGGCTTGGAATTTCCAACACTTAACCATGCATTCTCTAGCATAACAATTGTAATGCTAACAACAGCCGTGAATTCTAAGGTACTTTCTGGCATTGCTAGGTGTTGTAAGACATTGATAGGAATCCCCACCCATGCATTTCCGAAAGTACCAGGCATTTCCATGCAATGGCACATATTGCTCGACGCAACCATTGCATAGATATTCCAAGCCCAAGCATTACCAGGCATTGTCCAAGTATCATCACATGTTACCAGGAATAGCCATGCATAAGGAGTTACCAGTTATTCATTACCATGTATTACCAAGCAATGACAAGCAAAGCCTAGGTATTGACAATCATTGCCATGTATTGACTAAGAATCAGTACGTATAATCAAGCATTGCCAAGCACTTCCCTCACATTACGAGGCCTTGGTTAGGCATTGCCAAGTATTATTCATACACTATCAGGTATTTGAAAGAACTTTCCAGCTTTGCCTAGGCATTTCTATGCATTTCAAACAATTCCCAAGCATTACCAGGCATCATAAGGAATTTCCCACGTATCTTCAAGATATACCCAATGCTTCCAGGCAAAAACAAGGAATCATATAGGAATTACTTGGCATTTCATTGAATGGCAAAGCATTGCCAAGAATTCCTTATGCATTCCCCGACATAACAAGGCATTATAACCAATACGTGGCATTTTCATGTATTGACAAGGAGTATTTAAGCAACTACAAGCCATGGTGCACGCATTGCCTGGAATTACCCAGGTGTTGCCACACATTGCCATACACTACCACACATTGATCAGGCATTCATAGACATTTCCGAGCAATTCCAGGCTTTCCCATCCATTTCTTGTCATTACCCACGTATTTCAGACTCATTGAGATGCATTGTCCAGACATTACTAGGCATTGCCATGGAATCTCCAGGTGTGGCCCAATAATTTCTTAACCTGCCGTGCAATGTCCACGCCTTGCCAGGGAGTACAATGGATTACACCACACTCAAGGCCTCCCTCCGATTTCACTCGCACAATCCACCCAGTGGAGTTGGGATGAGAGCAAACAAGCAACTTGAAACTCTGTGAGAAAACATGTGACCTCAACACAAGCCTTTTGATGGGCATATCCAATGGTGGATTGCGTCATGGCCACAAGCACATCCGATCAAGAAATCAAGGCCATTCTCCTCAAAGAAGATGGTGACGAACAACAACCGGTCACGTACATCTCAAAGACCTTCCGCTAGCTAGAGCCAAATCATGCAAAGAAGTAGAAACCAATGTTGACAATCGTGCACCCTTTCAAAACGTAGCTTTGAAATACCATTGCAGTGTCCTCTACATGGACAACCACACACTCATATATATCCAAACTCAGCCAAATCTTACCTGCCATCAAGCCCGGGTGGATGGAGTTCCTCAAGTCCATCTCTGACTACAATATGGGATGCCCTAAGTCAACGACAAAACTTGAAGGTCAAGATCAATATGTTTACAATCAGGCAAGGTCCACCATGAGTGACTATTTCCACAAGGATAATAACAGTTTTGTGGGTATGACAAAAGAAATATTTTGATACATCCGTCTAGCGGCAATGTTTATGTGGCCAAGTTGTTGTACCATTGAATGAAGAACCATGAGTAATGCTAGTAGGCGAGTGCCATGTCACTGATTTATGAGGATACTTTGGCAAGGACAAGACTCTCAAGGAACTCACAAAGTACTACTGGTAGGACCGTATGCAAACCAACGTTGGAAAGTACTATAAGACATGTGATGTGAGCCACCACCATGAGACGAGACAAACCATACTTCTGGGTTTGCTTCAAGCGCTGCCGGTACCAAAGGAACTATGGATGTATATGTCCATGGATGTATCCATGTGACAATACTACTTGACACACTAGGAGGGTTTGATGTAATTAGTGTGGTGGTCAACTAGTTTTTCAAGGCACCGCACTCCATTCCAACGACGACAATGATCATTGTCGGGTGTGTAACTCGACTTTTCATCAATAACGTTGTCTCACTATATGGCATCTCCTCCCCCACTAGTAACGACCGGTGTAAAATGGATCATGAGCAGATTCTCTTAGAATATTTTGACTCGTTATGACAGTGGGATCCAAACATTAACAACCTTCCCCCTTGTGACTGATGGGTAGACCAAGTGGACAAATCAATAACTTAAACAACTACTCTGAACTTTGTGCGTGCCCCATGGCACTCACTAGGCGGTAAAGTTGTGTAAAATCGAGCTACCATACTATCCTATGACCTCCGCCTTTACAAGTAAGAGACCTATCGAGGTGCTTTAAAACAATGTACCCTCTGTACACGTAGGATTACGAAGGTGGCAAGAATTTCACAACACATGGGCAGAGACACGACAAAGGCTTGCAAAGAAACAAGTAGTGATAAAGCGAGATACGGATTAACATAAAATAGACACCAAGTTTCATATTGGCAATGACGTCCTAGTAATTCTGGCAAATGTCAAGCTACAAGGATGGGACTAGGCCAAACTCAAATTCAAGTGGTTGATTCCATTTCTTATGAAAGAGATGGGGATACATGTATTCGTTAGCTTTTCCTACTGATAGCATGTTCATCCCTCCGTTGTTTCACTCGAGCCATAGCGGAACCCGAGAAAGTACTTCCCTGGTAGATAGTTACTCCCGCCATTACCTCCAGAAGTTGACAAGGATTCAGAGCTCAAAGTTGAGGAAATCCTTGGACACAAACAACTCAACAAAGTTACAGAGTATCTTGTCTAGTTGAAGAGCTAGGACAAGTTACGTAAGAGCTATGATTTGTACAAAAAGAATGGGATGTTGATCATCAGATCAACTAGTGATTTAGCCGATTCCTACTTATGTCCTATAATGCGTTGGGAAGTCTCGGCAAAAGGGGGATGTTTAATGTCCCAAACGCACACGAGTCCTTGAATACCTTGAGAAGGTTTTTTTGTCATTTCATTTGTGGCCCACTTTGTGTCGTCTTCCATACTTGTATGTCGATCGGTAGTGGGTATTTTGGCCGACTCTCCGGACCTCTAATGTTTCATTCCCAAGGTTTGCACAACTTAGACCACCTCCTAAAATGACAAAAAAAATGTGGCGAACCGTATCAACCCTACGCAACTTCTCGGTCGACCTCTCCACGACGCTATGCTTTCATGTGGACATGATTCGATACTCTCAAAACCCTTTAAAATCTCCTTGAAGTGTTTGGAAGCTGCCACTCATTATGGGGCATTGCACGCACTGCTCGCCTCAATCACTCAAGACCATAAGGATGCCGCGTCGATGTATCGTGCTCATACATATGCGCATGATATTTCTCACACTTGTAATCTCAGTACCTTTACAGCTTATGATAAGTTTTGTAGCTCTCTCATGGTTCCATATCGTCTTTTGCTTTGAAACTTCTACCTAATGACCCTCTACTTCTTGCTCGGTGTAAAATTTTCTATGATTGGATTTGGATGTGCCCGAGAGTAAGGTAGATTCATTTCAGAAGGCGATCTTGAAGAAGAGAAGGGCACTACCTCCGAATCAATTGTTACGTGGAGTGACATAGGGTTGGCTTTACAAAACCCTCTTTCCACAGATTTGTGAATGTTTGAGGAGGGATTTGCGTGTGGTTTGCATGGGGGTTCCGAGACTCCCCATGCGTTGTAAAGGGTCTCGCTAGCACAGGGCCTAGCAAGAGCCCTTGCAGAACTCAAACCCCAACCCTAAATGTATTTCAGGGTAGGGGTTGACTAAGGTTTGCGAGTACAAAAGGGGCCTTGCGTGTGAGGATGAAGAAAAACAAAACGAGTGTTTCTGCTTGATCTTAAAATCGGGCAATTTTGCTTTATTCCAATCAATCAATGACCCAAGTGTTGTTCGTTTTTTGGCATGCAAAATGCTTGGTTTGATGCAGGGGTTTATGTTTTGTGCGGGGTCTGCCTGGACATAGAAAAAAACATGTTGTTTCTCAATTATGATAACAAACATGTTATTCTTCGTGTGGGAGCAAGAATTTTGAGGGGGGGCGATATGCCCCACCTTGCCTTGCTCGAATAGTAGCGCAAATCGTTGATCAAGCATCTTGAAGCTCGGAGTATGGTTTTTCATAAACCACTGAGCGGAGGAAACATATTTTTTAAGCGCTGGGTAGGACACCACGAACCCCTTTGCGGATTGGGTAGAAGGATTATCATGCCCAATCCCAAATTAGACCTAGTTTTAGGTTTGGGTGGAAAGCCCATGCACCCCTCGTTCCGGAAAAAAAGCCCCATCTGCCCCTCTGTTAGAAGGATAAGTCCCATCCACCCCTATGTTGGAACGATAAGCCTCACCCGTCCCTCTACCACAACAAAATGCCCCATCTGCCCAAGCCCTAAAGCAATAAGCCTCATATGAAGAATAAGTCGTATGTACCCCTAAAAAATTTTAACTCTCAATGTGATGGCATATTGTTCATTTCCCGTTGTGGAAGGGTTAGCTACTAATTCAATGGGTTCGGTCACGAAATACCCAGTTTTCAGAACTATGAAACTCATTAGCACGCCATCGAGCAAGAAACAACGCAGGTATCAATGCACCACAAAAAACAACGTAGGTATCAACGCCGACCGAGAAAGCAACAAGACGCCCACGCGGTGCAAAAAAGTTACTCATCCGGGAATGGACACAAATCAATAGCTCCATAGCCCATGCACTATTCGCTCAAACATGAATGGTAACGGAGCGGAACAATTGCGCCCAAGTGCAGGTACGACGCCAAACCTCCGGGGGAGGTGCAGAAGACGCAGGGTAATCCAAGAATATTGTACACAAACCATGTCCTCTCGGACCTAGGTTTGACGCATATCGTGCTTTGTTGTGCACCATTTGCATCAATTAATGCTATGTGTGCATTGGGGCATTACACACATGTCATCGGATATTTTGTCGATGAAGGACATTGGGCCGCTAGTGACAACCGAGAGATCCTCGTCAGCCTCGCTGACAAGGCAGAACGCCAACCGCCATCTCGCAGATGAAAACGACCCATCTTCATGTGACGTAGTGGAAAGGGTGCGGAAGGCCAACTGCTACGCGATCCAAGCTCATGAAAGGAGTTCATGAGGTAATTTGAATATATTCACAACCTGTACTTCACGGCGTTTAATTCACAACCAAGCCATGGCATCCTCGCACCACTTGTCTCTGAAGGGTCGTCCATTGCTGCCTCTGGAGAAATGGGTGGAAACTGTCGATGATGCGTGTCACATAGACATGCATGATGCGTGGCTCGGGTGGGCTAACATCAAGCGCATGTGGGACTCAAATGGTCTCGGCCCGTGTCCTGCAGACCCATACAACATGTGCTGGCTCATGGGTGTCAAACTGCCGCATCGTCGTCCTGCATGGTGCCCGCCTCACTGGCAGCCATGGGTCCATCCGGACCCAGTGTGGTGCGCGAGATTGTAAACCGGGAAACTTTTGACATGAAAAATACTGAACAAGACGCGTTTCAATGCTGAACCACGGCTCCTTGTCAACTCTATAAGTAAAGACACGCGCATATCTTACTTCTCTACCACTGTTTTCACGTGGAAACATGTCTCCTCCGGATCCGCTGAAGCTGCAAGGTCGCCCAATGCCACTGCTCCAGTTGTGGGATGGAGGTCTGGAGGCTCCTCGGTTTGGTCCATGGGGAGAAATTCTTCCTCCACGACCCCCTATGGACCAGTTTGATGCATGGGTCGCGTGGAAGAACATCAAGACCCTTTGGGACGCAAAGAAATTGGGCCCCCATCCAAGTGATCCATTCGACATGTGCCACATCATGTGCGTGAAGCTGCCACATTGCCGTCCTATCTGTTGCCCACCACACTGACAGCCATGGGTCCATCCGGATCCCTTATGGTGCGGAAGACTATGACCACTTCGGAAGAGCTATTCCACTGGGTACATGGGTCATTGTGTCATGACTTTTTGTACCTCAAGTACAGGGTATTGGACTATTGTTCACACCCTAGTTTAAAACGCATATGACAGATACCTCACATGTTTTTGCTATGTGTGCTGCACAAAAGCAAAGACAGAGGATCATTGTCTAATAGACTAACCATAGAAGGTGCCACATGTTTCACAACATGTGTGTAAAGCTGCCACATCCCCGTCCTTCATGGTGGCCATCACAGTGGCAGCCATGGGTCCCCCCAGATCCCTTATGGTGTGCAAGTGTACGACCATTTCGGGCGGTGTAGGACCGGGTGTATGTGCTACTGTCTCTTCACAAGTTGTACCTGAAGTACTGGGTATTGTAGTATTTTTTATAGGTTTTCTTCCTCCTCATATGACAGATACGTCATGCATTCATGCTATGTGTGCTGCAGAATACAAAACAAAACGCCTCATGGTCACAAAGAAAAAACATAGAACATGAAACATCTGCCACATAATGTGTGTGCAGCCGGCACATTGACGTCCTCTTTTTTGCCCACCACACTGGCAGCCATGGGTCCATCCAGATGCCTTATGGTGCGCATGAATAGGACCACTTTGGGCGGTTTTGGACCGGGTACATGAGTTGTTTTGCCATGACTTGTTGTATGTGAAGTACTATAACTTGCGTGTTTTACAGACCATTCATTTCAACTCATATGACAGATACCTCACATATTCATGCAATGTGGTAGGCCATGCATTGATTGCATATGTTTTGGAGCCCATTAGCATGGTTTCCTTTCACGTTGCAAGCACGAGAAGCAGATATCCTGGTCTTCCACCATTCCATGACGGAATGAACCAAACGGTATGTTTAAGTTAGCAACACCACTTCATGCAGAGAGCACATTACTCGAAACGACCGGGTTTGCCGTTCACTATCCACCGCTGCACTTGTGGGGGTAGTGTGTGGATCCATCCAATGATGTCGCACATGGGGGACAAGCGCACATTACTGCCAGAAGCCTGTGCACAAGCGGGATCAATGACCGTCTCGTTGTCAAGGTCTTCAACAGCATCATAGAAGACTTCTTCTTGTGTGTCTTCTAAAAAAGCACCCATGTCAAAGGGTTCAGGGCACGTGCTGTAGTACAGCCTCACTTGTCTGCAACCTCAACATGACATAACATGTGCCAGCTCCGCATAGAAATGAAGTCACCATAGGAAGTGCGGTTGGGAAAAGAGTGCACTCCATTCAGGAAGAGTACAAATGTTGGAGAGAAGGACAAATGACTGTTATCCATGCTTTTATACATTCCAAGGAAGCATGGGCGACGGTTTTCACAGTAAATGAAAGGACATGTCTTCGTGTCTACTGTGTTGATACAAGTTTAGGTTCTCGCATAACTGCACTTCCATTACACCATTGCAACAACATGGACACCGGTACTTCATTGAAAGCAAATGAGTGAACTCCGTTGAAAGGAACCACAGGTTTAGCAATCACAGCCATGCCTAATACAAGATCACTACTATGTTGTATAGACTCTGGCCTTCCACTGCAGATGTGTCGCACAACGTCAACCCAGGGCTTGCACTTGCTTCCAACCTTGGCCATGCGGTGATGGAATGCTCCGACGTACGCTTGCACAATGACATGAAAATGTTGGTAAGAAATGGATGTAAGTGTGACCATCCAATGACCATTTGTACGATACATTAAAGAAAAAAACTATAAAAAACGCTAACCTTAAATGCCAAGTGCATCCATGCCTCTTGTTTCATGACCCCGGGCATCTTCAATTGCCTCATCATCCACGTCGTCGTCTGCCGCCTCCTCCCCTGCGTCATCCTCTCCATGTTCCTCCAGTCAACATGCTCCTCCATCACCTTGGCACCTTCAGCGTCGTGCTCTTCCTGTGTCAGCAGTCCGGTCTCCGGCTCCACCGCATACCCAAAGGAGTCCTTCCTGCCACTATCAGACACGTTGTCGTCGAAGTCATGTGCAACTCCCTCACCAACCTCGTCGTCCGTCAAGGACCCCCTGGGGCCTGGCATAGGGTCGTAGTCCGACGCCTCACTGTCGTCCGTTGCTTTCCCTTCTTCTCGCCATGCCCCTTCATGTTTCTCAGCTCAAGCAGGTCGTCCTCTTGCTGTTGCCTCCCGTTGTACTCTTAGCACAGCTGCAGCTTCGTGAGGCCGAGGTGCAGTAGGGTTTGGACACCTCTTCTTTGTGTGCCCCTTACAGCCACCGCTTGGGCAGATGAAGTTCCGTTTCTGGAGCGGCGCGCGCTTTATGCGGGCACTCTTGGGCCGACCACGGCCACGCCGTGGACCAGGTTTGCCCCAACCAGGGGGCGCACGTTGGTTCAGCCCGGCAGAGGCTAGTGAGGGCATGGGGTTGCCATAGGTGAGGCTCCAATACTGCACCGTCTGTGCGCGGCTCACGTGCGCTGTCGGGTCCTTGCCCACCTCCATCATGAGCGCACACGCATGCTGGTATGGCTGGCTGAATTTGTGCCACCGACGACACTCACAACTTCCCATGGCAAGATCCACGTACCGGCGTACGTTTGTTTGGCTAAGAACCACTGCCAACGACGATGATGGCATCGTAGTCACGCGCAACTGCAGAGCTGTGAAGCAGGCGTCTCTGGCTGAGCCGGGACAAGAGTCTCGTTGCACTTGGCTATCTGGTCGCGGCGCTGTGCCATGATACCCTGCACTAAGTAGTACACTTGCAGGAAGCAGTAGAAGGGGTGCAGTTTGCGGAGACTCCTCAGATGAGCGTTCAGCGACTCTGAGGCGTTGCTGGTGATATGCCCCTCCCCGAGGCACAAGGCACATGGATGAGGTCCATACATGAAGAGGTATGCCTCCCTCTCCGTCCCGGCCCGCATTGAGATAATTAACGACACGTTCGCTCACTGCCTATAGGTGACGTGCAGCTCGGTGAAACGGGCCGTGGGTCAGTGCCTATGCGCACTTCTAGGCCCAGTAGGCCGCCTTCTCTCCGAACTTCTCCTGAACGTTTCTACGAAGATGCCAGGCACAACAAGTGTGGGTACAGCTAGGCAAATATTGCACCAGGGCCTTTGCCAGGCCAGCTTCTCTGTCAGACACAATGACGGCACCTGCAGTACAAGCGCTAGGATAAGCTGCTACAAACTTCTCGCAAAACTACATCCAAGTCTCCTCGTTCTCACTGGACACCAGAGCCCAGGCCATCAGGCGTGCGTGGTCGTTTGTGTAAGAAAACTGCGCGGCCAGCATGACTTGCTTGTGGCCGTTCTTTAGGAACGTTCCGTCCATTGTGATGATCCTCCGGCTGTAGTCCCAACCAAGACATGTTGCGCCGGGCGCCACAAAGGCCCACTTGAACACCTTGAAAGACGTATCAACGCATGTTGTTACGGGGATGGCAATTTAAGTGGGCCTTTGTGGCACCTGGCGCAATTCATGCGTTTCCATTCAAGTGGGCGCCACAAAGGCCCACTTGAACACCTTGCTCCGGAACAGCATGCATTGCCGGATCAACTCATTTCATCTGCAAATACACATGAGGAAATCAGAAGAACTTGAAAGATGAAAGTGAAACAGTATGACAACAAGACTTTCACGTATGTCGCGGGACGTACCTCTTGACACAGCACGGGAAACATAGCCCACGATTTTTCCTTGGCGCCCATGTGGTAGGCCTGAGCCATGGTTCTTGCACGGTACATCGTAATGTTGGCCACCTGAATACCCGCGGCTTCCTTGACTATGGCTTTGACTGTGGCTGGAGGTGTTGTCGGATCTGGCGCCATTTGCTGCGATATGTGCATTACAATCCACCTTGTGGTTTGGGCAGGGCTCCCACTGCCAACAGTCGGCGTGCAACAGTGCCCTTCTGTGACATGGGACAGCTTCACCGCACCCAACTTTGAAGAGACAACTACGCAAACGTGCCACGCGCAACCACGTCAGACAGCTTCAATGCACCGTACGTCGATTTGTCCAGGCTCGTTACGCACCCACAGCAGTCCATAGTAACTATTTTGGACTGCTGTGGCTATCGCGTAGTCTTCGATAACCACCCGGCATGCAGCCATGTTGCGGAACTTTCTGCCCTCCACGAGGGCATCACCATGTGCCTTCCTTTTCTTTGTCGTAGAATCGGGGGAGATGTCTAACGTTGCTGCAAAAAGGAGAGGACAGGGAGTTCGTGAAGCATGCCGATTGTGAAGCTAGTGGACCGGGCAGATAGTCACCCACGTACTGTTGACCGCATATGACAGACGCACAACGACAACAACGGACGTTCATGACAGCATGCCATTCAAACTAGTAGAAAACGGGACACACAAATTACAAGTAGAGCCACTAGGACATAGTACACGGTGCCTTGCTCACGACTGGGTGTATGATGGAGCCTCGGTCTGCTCCTGGGAGCGTGGCTCCATCCAGAACAACCGCATGGTCTCCTCAGCTTCTGCTTCCAAACGTGTTTCTCTGTCCTCATAATCCCGATCTTTTTTCAGCCAAAAGAAGACTTCTTCCTCGGCACCTGATTCATGGTAGAAAACGTGGTGTGCTAGACTGTGAGGCTGATTTGGAGGAGGCACCGGAGGAACACCATGGTCGGCAGGGCGATAGGCGCGTTGCTGAGGTGATAGTGCAGCGGGACAAGAAGGTTGGGCAATGGGTGGAGCAGCGGGTCCTGCCTCAGGTCGTCCATCGGGGGGTCCAAAGGTTCGTTGCACAGGTCGGGCAGCAGGGGGTGCAGAGTGTCGTGCTGCATGTTGAGCAGCGGGTGGTGCAGCGGGTCGTGCCGCATGTGGGGCAGCGGGTGGTACAGCGGGTGGTGCAGTGGTTCGTGTAGCGGTATGTACAGTGGTTGCTGCAGTTGGGCGTCCAGTGGGTGGTACAACACGCGGTGCAACGGGTGGTGCAGCGGGTGGTGCAGCGGGTGGGTCAGCGGGTGGTGCAGCGGGTGGCGCAGCGTGTCGAGCTACGGCTGGTGCCGCTGGTCTTCCAGCGCGTGGTGCCGCAGGCCGAGCAGCGAGTGGTGCAGCGGGCTGAGGGTCTGCGGGTAGTGCACCCAGCGGAGTCACACCCACCGTAGTGGAGTACCACCCTGCAGCCGTCGGTGGGTCGGGCCGTCCAAACTTGTGCCACCTCGGGTCTGAAGGGCCACACACAGTTGTGGCGCATGTTGCCAGCGATGACCCATGACGGGGAGGTAGCGGCCGTGGCATGCGGAAGTGAGCCGCCCAGGGCAAGCCCCCCTGGCCGGAGGTGACAACCCGTCCACATGTGATTGGGCCTAGCGGTGGTGAGAGTGCGACAGTTGTAGAACGTGGTGCCTAGGCACATGAGAGGGGTGGGCAAGTGGACGACTTTAAGGAATGTACACAAACCGGTCGAGCAGAGGCAGGATCCTCCGCCCTTCGAGCACTGCCCCGGGTCTGGGGAGCCATAACGCCAAGAATGGGCACATTGGCATTTTCTGAAGACAATAAATGCCTAAGGTACCCGGCAAATCGACTCACCTCGCTTGATGAGGAGAGAGAGTGTCATGTTGAGGCTCCACCGCCAGCACACGAAACCCTGGCATAGTCACACATCGGCATTGGAGAGGCCGAAATGACATATAGAGGGGGGGGGGGGCTTGCTAAGCCCCCTTCCATGCTCATGCTGACTCTGAATTTCAGCCAATGCATGCCAGGGACCATTGCATCGTACATGGACGGGTTATGCAACCTATCTGCGTGCAGTTCAGACGTGAGGCAAGGGTTGAGGATCACTTGAGCGCCTCCATTTCCGCACATGTAGGTTCGGCAGCGAGGCTCGCATTTTAGCATGCAAGTCGTGTTTCATCCGCCATATTGTTTACGAGTGTACGTAACGTTAGCATGGCAAAGGAGAAGCAACAACAAAGGCATCGTTGAACCTCTGTTTTCATGTGAAAGCATGTACCCCTTGCCTTGTGACCGAGCGAATCGTCGAACCAAGTATTTCTGTATACATGTCTACACATTTGAAGTTGCGTTCACCGGCATGCAACGTCTTGTTTTACGCAAATTGCCAAGGAAACGCAAAAAACGATTTCACATGAAAAAAAGTAACGGCGTGACCAATGCACTACATATGTAACGCATGTACCGGTAGTCCTTGATAAGTGAAAGCACCATGGGTGGATGGTTGCTTTTCGGCTGAGCAACAGACGGATGGTTGCTTTTCTTCCAAACGACGGGCGGATCGTTACTTTTGTTTCGAACGACGGGTGGATGAGAGTCACACTTTGCGTTTTATGGGTATCTGAGCTATTTCACCCTAATTCTATTACACCTTCTAAAGGATTTGCACTTGATTTCATGCATGCATACATCATGCATGTACATGAGTCACACGATACCTTATGCCAATGAGAAGATTATTTCTTCTTTAGTTGAAATTCATTAGTTCAGCATACGTTTTATGGTGTGAAGACGGGGGTATGTTTGTTTTCTCAATATATTCCATTCCATCGGCTTTCTGTCACTCCACACGCCGAATATCTATATGGCCATATTCACAATGTGTGAATTATCATTGTTCCATCGAAACATCCCCTGCTTGATCTTGGGGCATGACCTAGCAGGGGTTCATCTAGTGGCATCCACACGAATATGCCCTTAAAGTACACTATTGTGCTTGGTACATTGCTCATCAATTAGTATGCATAAAGTACATAATGGTGGACATACAAATTGTTTTCTACCGGCAAATGACCCCAACGGGCATGGTACTCTGTTCTTATCATTTGAAGATCAATTGAACTCACCTGACGAGCACATAGGGTTGAACAACGCCAGGTACAAGGAGACCATGGCAACCTCTATGTAGCCCATAACAATACATTATACATCGTCACAACCGCAAACAGGGAATAGGCCACACCGAGACCCATGGCTCCAATTTGGTGGGAAGAACATCGAGCGAGCACGGGGCGCCCGCATGCCCAGCTGCCAACACATAGTGCATGGGTCGACGGGTGTATTTAGGTTGATCATGTCCCATGCGCGCTTTATCTTTGCCCGTTCGGCCACCGCAATGCCGTGGACCATGGCAGAGGACGCGTATCTCGCACATGGAGACACAAATGCTAGGCAACAGGTTGGGGCAGCAGCGTTGTTGATGCAGCGTGCGGGCTTCCATGTTATTGCTTAAGTCTGCTGCCCCCTCAGTCTGCTACTCTAGAGACTATGTCTGGAATCTCTGAGTTTGTTACTCAAAAGTGCGCACACCAGTGTTAGCGCTGGAAAGCAGCTGGAAATTGAAAGTAACTGATTAGGAATGAAGAATGAGCAAGAATGGGAGACCCCTTCAAGTTCTAGCTCCCCCCCACTCGTACAAAACTTGTTACTCAGCTAACCAGCCAATCAGAAAATAGTCCTAAACCTACATTTTGGCAAGCAGGGTTTTCTCGGTGAGCCCTGCCAGACGCCCGATAACCCAAAACCCATGCGTCGTCCGTTTTGCCTAGAAACTGGACCAAACCATAATACCAACGCTGCAAACGCAGTCGTGCGATCGGAATCAGCTAGAAAAATAGTAGCAAAGAGTTATGACTGCCCGAACCCAAGAAGTGCCTATGACAATAAATGATACCAAACAGTGCCACATTGCAAGAGACATGGACCCTAGGCAGAGCATGATGCTGCAGACGCTATGGCATATGCAGAAACAACGCTGGGTGCATGTAGACAACATCTGCAGTGGCCATGACCGCCGGCGGCCCGACCACTAAGGAGGCATGCCGATGGAGTTGAGCGCGTCGCCGGAGGGAGGAGGCTCTAACAAACTATGAGTAGACCTCAGCGTGCGTCGGCTCCACCGGATGATACTCCAACAGCGTCGAGTCTCGCCATCAATCATCTGCACACCGATGTACACAAGCCAAGAGGACACAACAGAGTACAATGAGAGATGCGTAAAAACCAACACTCCCGCATGACTCACAGGCGTAGTGCACATGTGCGGGTAGAGACACAGTCAATGGCCAGACTCCCCCAAGGCACACAGAGATGTAGGTAGGGACAAGGAGAGTCAGTCACGGACGCATGCCAACCAAACTCACAGCCTTCTTCAACAAGTCGCGCTTCATGTGCCTTGGTCAAGAATTCAGCCTGCTGCCATGTTGTCTCAATCCACACAATGCTGATGTTGCCGTCATGCAACAACCAACACACATAGTGATACTCAACGTTGATGTGCTTTGTGCATGTATGATGCATGCCGTCATTGTCGCCGATGGCCATGGTACTCTCATTGTCACAATGCAACGTGATGGATGCGAAAGTCTGACGTAACTTGGAAAACAGACGATACAACCACACACTCTCACATGCGCCTGAGCCATGGGCCACTTACTCAGCCATAGCAGTGCTACGTGCAATGCACCCTTGCTTGCCACTACGCCAAGACATAGTTGTGCCGCCAATCAGAAAGGTCAAACCTCTGCGACTCTTACCGTCCGGACGTCCAACCTAGTCATTGTCGGTGTAGCCTATCCCGACAATAGATGGCTGGCACGGAACATGAGATCTCGCTGTGAAGTCGAGACAACATAGCGCAGTACCTGGATTGCGGCCTCAAAGTGGAGGTGACGCGGCTCCTAAGAAAACTGGGCCAGGAGGTTGACGGCGAATGCGATATCTGGGCGCGTCGTCGTTGCCAAGAACATCAGTGACCCGATGACTCGCAGATACGTGGTCACGTCAACTGGCTCCCCCAGAATAGCTGGGTCAAGACTCTTCAGCTTCACTTGGTTATCAAGTGACATGGGTGAAGATGCGCTCGGTACGAGTGGGAGGTCATCAGCAAGGAGGGTGGACAAAATATGCACATAGGCAACTTGGTGGATGTGTAGGACACCCTGGGAGCGATCATGCTCGAGCTCCATGCTAAGAAGACTCGGGCAGATCCGAGATCCCTTATTTGGTAGGCGGCACTAGCAAGTCCTTGACACACTAGATGGAAGCCATGTCTGGCGACGCGATGAGGAGACCGTCGACCTAAACCAGAACAACAGCGAAAGTCTGGCCTCGCGGACTGACAAACAGTGTGGGATCAACGATGCTACGTTGGAGGCCGCCGCAAAGGAGGTTGCTACTGATCTTCTGGTTCCAGCACCAAGGGGACTGCTTCAGGCCATAAAGGGCCATTCACAGTCGCCAGACTCTTCCAGTGCCATCGTCAAAGCCTGGGGGCTGCACCATGTAGAGCTCCTCACCCTCCACTGAGCCATGGAGAAAAGCGTTGCTCACGTCCATCTAATGCAGCTCCCACCCATGCAAGGTGACCAGGCTGAAGAGCGCCCGGCTAGTGAAGAACTGGCCAACCGGGGCAAAGTTCTGGTCGTAATCGACCCAAGGGACCTGGGAAAACCCCTTGGCTGTGAGGCGGGCCTTGTACTTGTCCAAGGACCCGTCGGGATTCCACTTGTGCTGAAAGACCCACTTGATGCCAATGGCCTTCCGACGTGGAGGAAGGTCGACGAGGTCGTACACGTCGTACTGTGGATGGGAGCGAGCTTATAGGCGGAAGCAGCGTCCTAGTGTGAGGCCTTAGAAGAGTCTCGTGCCTTACGCAAAGTGGCTGTTTCCTCAGGGCGTGCTGTGGAGCAGACTGAGAGAGCGTGTGCATCTCGAGCTCCAGGTGGAATGCACACGAGTACAACCAAAACAACATGTCGATGCTCGTGATTAAGCATGACGAGCCCGGTGCATGATGGCCAAAGTGGTCACGCTGAGGGCCTTGGTGCCAGGATCCCCACTCACGACCGCGGGACTGGAGGAGACACGTGGAGCCACAGGGTGTCAAGGCACCACGGAGCGTGGTACGACACTCTGCGTGCTCACTGATGGCCTGGGTCGGAGGCTGCCGCCAGGGCCCCGTGTGTAGCGTAGCAAGGCAGGAGATGGCACTGAGTCCGACAGGCCAACGAAGGCGGATGGGGTTGCTGGCCTGGAGGGGGTAGTGGACGCGACTGGGGCTGCCGGCCCAGAGGGGCCAATGGACGCGACTGGGGCTGTTTGCCCGGAAGGGCCAGTGGACGTGACTAGGGCTGCCGGCTTCGAGGGGCCAGTGGACGCGATTAGGGCTGTTGGCTTGGAGGGGCCAGTGGATGTGACTGGAGATGCCGGCCTGGAGGGGTCAGTGGACACGACTGGGGCTGTCGGCCCGGAGGGGCCAGTGGACGCAATTGGGGCTGCCGGCCCCGAGGGGCTAGTGGACACAACTGAGGCTGCCAACCCGGAGGGGCTAGCGGACGCGACTGGTCCTGCCGGCCGGGAGGGGCCAGTGGACGCGACTTGGAGTGGCGGCCAGGAGGGGCCAGTGGATGCGACTGGGGCTGCTGGCCCGGAGGGGCCACAGGATGTGACTGGGGCTGCTAGCCCGGAGGGGCTAGTGGACGTGACTGGGGCAGCTGGGCTAGAGGGGCCAAAAGGCGCGACTGAGGCTGCCCGCCCCGAGGGGCCAGTGGACGCGACTTGGGCTTCTGGCGTGGAGGGGCCAGAGGATGCGACCGGGGCTACTGGCTCGGAGGGGCTGAGGGATGTGTCACACGGAAGCGGTAGGATGGAAGACGGACTCACGACTCCCCCACGCGACGGGATAGACACGGACGAGCCGGAGTGAATGAGGTCGCGAGGAAACAAGTCCTCGAAGAAGAGAGCATCACGGGACTCGACGATGTAGTGCCGGGACGGATCCCAGAAGCGCCAGGCCTTAAACTAACAAGAGACACCGAGGAAGGTGCAGGGACGTCTGCGGGGGGCGAGCTTGCCGCCCTACTGTGGGGCAGGCAGCCACACAATGGCCACGCAGTCCTAGATGCGAGCCGGGCGAAGGTCAGCACGCTGGCCGCACCAATGCTGGTATAGCGTGGACTGGCGGGGAAGGGGACCGTGGGGAATCCGGTCCCAAACCCATGTCATGTAGGCCATGGCTTCAAAGTAGAAGCCATCGGAGAGACCAAACTCGACCCGCATGGTACGGACGGCGTCGGCCATGGTACGGTTCCACCGTTCGGAGACACCGTTCTAGGCAGGCGTGTAAGGCGCAGACGTCTCACGGTGGATACCGCGGGAGGTGAGAAAGGTCATGGTCTCATCCATGTACTCACTACCGTGATCGGAGCAAAAGCTGCAAAGAGAGCGACCACACTCATGTTCCGCATGTACAAGCCAATCGTGGATGGCGCGGGCAAAATCACTCTTCTGCCGAAGGCAGAAGACCCAGCAAAAGCGAGAATTGTTGTTAGTAAGAGTGAGGACATAGCGGCCATGCTCTCCGACGGACTCGGTGGGGAGAGGGCCCATGACATCAGAATGGACCAGGTTGAGAGGGTTGGATGCATGGGAGGAAGACAAAGGGTATGTGGACCAGTGCATCTTGCCCTGAGCGTAATCAATGCACTCTGTGGGGCATGGGAGAGGGAAAGTCTCCAAGTCAAGGCCCTTGGCCGGTTGAGTGTGGATGATGCTATCGACTGCAACAAAGTGGACAAGGCAAAGGCGGCGGTGCAAGAGGCGGGCGTGTGGAGGAGAGAGTGTGTTGGTGACAAACACATGGCGTGTGGCGGCCGACAGGAAGGGGACCGAAGCAGAGGAGGACAAACGAGGTACATGTCACAAGTTGCCACAGGCGGTGGCGGACACGACGACACGACCGGACGGATGCAACGACACAATGCCAACACCACGCGAGTGCACAATGTCCATGCTCATGTGGTCAAGGGCAGTGACCGACAGGAGGCCTAGCTCAAGACCTAGGACGAAGAGGACATCGGTTAGAAAAACATCACCGGCAGGACCACGGAAACGAACGACGCCGACACCGCAAATAGGCAACACCTGTCTGGAGCCCGTCTGGACACCGGAGATATCGCCAACAGGACCATGCATACTAAAGGCCTCACGGGAGGCCATCATGTGATGCGTGGCCCCCGAGTCGATGATCCATCTCTCTGCAGGGTCTTGGACCGGGGTCGCCAAACCGCTAACGATCACATGGCAGCAAGCAAGAGACGCGGACGCGGTGGAAGGGGGCGCGAACCAAGACTGCCAATCATCAAGCCACGCAACGTCGTCATGGGAAGGGGTCAAGGAGACCACAGAAGACAATGAGACAAATGAGGAAACGGGACACAACTGCAGCTCAGTCTCAGTCATGCACGGCTGGATAGGAGAGCAAGAGGTGACGCAACTCCCTGGGGGTGAGGGTGAGGCAGGCCGAGCTGGACCGCGATGAATTTCTCCAGTTGACACTCACGGGAGGACGTTTTGAGAGTGTAGAATGAGAGCGGAGTGATAGCATCGGAACCCGGGTAGGCGGAAGACTATCCTAGTGAAGGAAACGGAGGCGCCGACGGCTGTGGATGGGGCTGATGCGGCGCTGGCGTTGGCTCGATTGGCGGATGTGTCGGGCTGGTGGAGCTGCTAGACGAGGCCGAGGTATCAGGGCCGGCAACAGCTACAGCAGCAGGGGATAGACGGCGCTCCCGCTGGCAATGCATGGTGGCAATGACGCGCGCCTCATCCACCGATAGAGGACACGTGTACCATTCGTGCCCGGCCTGGTCGCAGTTGTGGCAGCCAAGCCACCACCGCTGGACCCGGTCGATGGTTGCTGCTGCTGCTGCTAACCTTTGCCCTTCTTGCTCCGACGCTTCTGCTTCCCCGCCGACGATGAGGTAGCTACAACGGGGGAAGCGCTTCCATTGAGGCAACAACAGGGGAGGCGATAGTGTCCATTGGTTAGAGGTGGGACTCTTGAATGTTGGCATGTGCAGTTGTGTAGCAAGGACTAGGTTCCTTGCTTGTACACTATCTTTTCTCATGTAGCAAGCTAGCAAACAGATCCGTAGATGAACTGGAAACTGAATGTGACAACGGAAGAAATCTTGCTTGATTACAAAGTACACTTATGGTACATGAAAAGTAGAGCCTAAGAAAGGCTACACATGAGCTCCACCACTGCTCCTGCCCCATGCAAGGGGCAATGCCTTGCTAGGCCGTTAAGGCCGTCGACGCAAGGGGTCTTGGTCCAGCACCGTCTTCCAGGTAGACTGGCCAGTAGCTAGTCAGGACTTCCTCTTTCCTAGGGTGGCAGACCTGTGCCAGACTTACAGGGGTCTCCAGGGCAGACTCCAGCAGAACCTTGGTCTGAGGCGCTTCCACATGCTAAGTGCTGCAAGGTCGTGACATGAAAGATAAGTCTTGCTGAGATATTGAGATGTGTCAGGGCCGTTGCTTTTCACACTTGCGGCCCTGGCAAGTTGACTTCCTTGCTTGCTTGAAGAAGCTTCCTCATATGCACGGTGAAGTTTCACCATAACCGTGGTTCTTGAATCCGAGAGCTTCTCACGGATCTGTGAGAGCTGTAGATCACCATAGCTGTAATGCACACATCTGGCCCTTCTCACAGATCACTGAGAACCGTAGATCTCCGTAACCGTAATCCTTGCATTCTAGCTCACCATGTAGCTTGTCCAGGTGGCGAGCAGAGAAGCATGTTGAGTCGTGGCCATGGATTGTCTGTGCAGACGATCCCCACCAGGAGCTCACACATCGCCTCATGCTAGAAGCCCAATCAGGCCTTGGCCCACCTGACTGCGGCACTTAGTCGCACTACTCAGATACGAGTCCCTGTCCCACTAGAGCCATGCGCAGTAGCCTGCACATGCCACACACTATTTTGCAATCCAAGCCCATTAGGCCTGGTTGCCAGAATTGAACTGGGCTGTACAGTGAAGAACTGTCCACGGCTCCGCTCCCGAAAGCCACCGAGAGAATTCTCACTCCGCGTATCTTTACCCGATTGTGAGACCAACTGCGGCATATCGGAGCATGGAACCAGCGCATTCATCGCACCCACTAACACTCCCCCTTGATGGGTTCGCTGGTGAAGAGCTCAGATCAAGCTGGAGTGTTACTGAAACATTCCTCGAGAGACTCGCAAAAATTCTTGTTGAGGAACTTGACTCGGAACTCTTCTTCGGTGATGGGCTGATTGAGAAAATTCTTGATGTCTGCTGCATTGTCAAAGAGAAAATTGTTTTCCCCAATATCAAGTCCTTCGGTGTTTGGGCACTGTGAAGGGCCTATTTCTGGTTCCGTCCCACTTGACTCTAGTAAATCCAGAAAATTGGGTATAGTTGGGTCAAACTCAGGCCACTCCAGAAAATTCGAAGTTTCTTCATCAGCAAGCAACCGTTCTGGTGGCTTGCTTAGTTGACGGCTTGCATGTCCAGAAAGCTCCTCCTGGACTCTCCTCTCCCAACGTTTCTCCTGGATGCTTGTGGACACCTCCCTGGAGTCCAGAATAATCGTTTCTAGCTCCACCACCGTTTCTTGGGCCGCTGGAGCTATGTAAATAGCGACCAGACGGCTTGAGAGGCCTACTTCGCCGTTTTCAGTCTCGCTCAGCCGATTTTTAGGAGTGAAAGCCGTTGCTTTGTTACTTGTCACCAGCTTGTCCTGCTTTTGTCCTTCCAGTCTGCGCGGTTGTGTCTCTGTGAGCCGTTTCTTGCTCAAATCGTCCAGGAGCGCGATTTTCGTCGAGGCAGTCGATCGTAGCTTTTTCCCTGGTGAGACCTTTCACACCTGCTTGCGTCCATAAAGAGGCACCGTATGGATATCGCAAATCCGTGTGTTAAGATTTTCTGCCGCTTATTCGAGGAGGCACTTTGCACACGCCGAGCTGAATGTTGAAGAATCGCCTCCGTCCATTGCTTTCGTCGCTCGATCCCGTTCTCCGCATTTTCTTTTTTTGTCAAGCAAGGTTTGTTGTAGCCGGAATGAAGTTTCGGCCATGGCGCGCGACTGGGTGAGGGCCACCACGACCTTGCCATCGCTGGCGAGACTCCTCGCTCACATTGCGCAAGCTGCCGCGGCTGCAAGCGAGCTTGCTTCGCTCGCTTCTTGCGCAACACCCCTCTTTGCCGCGCCTGCTGCTACGATGGCACCTGCTTACATCGCGGTGGCCACGCTCCGCGACCGCAGCCGCGCGGTCGCTTTCAGCTTCATCGTCAGCGAGTGATCTTGTCGGCGAGCAGCTGCATTATCTCGTTGTCCTCTTTCTTCTTTTCTGCAAAAACGACCCGCAGAATCACGCTGGTATGTCTTCCGCTCTTATAGAAACTCAGTCGCGTTTGGGTCAGTGTTCTTAGCGAACATTTTTTAGTTCAGCAACTGCTGGAAGCAAGGCTGATGCTTAGAATCTTCAGAAACTTTGTCCTTTGACTACACAGATTTCTCTGTGTTCCCCCTCTCTACTGTAGTGGAAATTTTCTCACCCACTTGCACCAGAAAATAGGTGATAGTGGTTGGTACCCTGAACGAGGGACCGATGGCGTCCAATCATGGACTTCCACGTGCCGTTTTTGTCGCCGTTCTTCATGGCACACTGGGAGAACGCAACTGTGGTAAGTCCACACTGCTACGAATACCTGTACAATTTTTTTGGGGGAGATTCTTTGTCAAGAAGTCTGCAGCTTGCCTCGTCCCCAGTACATGCATGAGCTGAATCGTGCCATCTTGTACTTTTGAACAGATCCAATACCCATGTATGTCGATGTGCCTCTTTCTTGCTTGTCTCTTGCTTGTCCAAGATACGGCTCCACCGCCAAGCAGGCACACAAATCATGTCCTGCTATGTCGATCATCCACAATTCCACCAAAGTCTGCGTCTACATATCACTACAACTCCAGATCACGTGCGCTGCCAAACTTCAGGCTGGTATCGATTGTGGTTTTGAGGTATCCGAGGGCCCGATCAAGCTCGTTGCACGCTGATCCTGAGCATGTATCGTTACCGCGTGTGAGGTTGCTGACTGCAAACTGTAGATCTGGCCATGTACAGCTTGCAGCATGCATCAATGAGCCGACTCTACTCATTCCGTCTTACTCCTCCCCCTTGGTCCTTGATGCTTCAGCTGCAGCTAAAGGAGAGGAGTTGGCACGTGTAAATTGGGTACACCAAATCGCTCACACACCTTTGTGGCATAGGTCTGTTGGCTCAATTCAAGCGTCCGAGCTCTGCGATCATGCTTGATTTTCATGCCAAGATAGAACTCAAAACTTGGCATGAGTGTCACGTTGACCTCCTTTGCCATGGCCGTTGCCGTGGCTTTGATGAAAGTGGCTGAGGGACCGATGATCAAGATGTCATCAACATCGACCAGAACATAACAGTCTGGTTTTTCTTCTTTTGACGGCCTGTGGAGAAACAACCAATTGTCGTAGGCTGACGGATGGAAGCCGAGTGTTCTTGAAGCTTGCGATACCACAGAAGTGGACTTTGTTTGAGGCCGTACAAAATTTTGACTAGTTTACACACTCGTCCACTGCAATCATCATAACCCTCTGGCTGCTTCATGAACACAGTCGTGTCCATCTCCCCGTGCAGAAAAGCATTCTTTACGTCAAGATGCTGCACTTCATAGTCCAATAGTGCTGCAACAACGAGCATGATGTGCGTTGTGGTGTAGTGACTCACGGGGACGTAAGTCTGAAAAACGTCTTTCCCCTCTACGTGTGGAAACCCCTTTGCCACAAGACAGGCCTTTAACTTGTCGATATTGCCATTAGCTTCTATCTTGATGCGCAAGACCCACTTCACTCTAATAGCTCGTGAGCCTAAAAGTAGTTTCACGAGCTCCCATGTGCCTTCCTCCATGAGGCTCCCATACTCCACATCCAATGCGGCTTTCCACTCAGCTGCATGCTCTCCACTGAGAGCTTCCTTTAGAGTCCTTGGCTCTAGAGGTAGTTCTTTCGTCGAAGTCAAGGGGCAGTAAGGTAGGTAGTTGTGAAGTCAGCGAGAACGTTTGCATCCTCTTTGTACACCAAACATGCTGTGATGGCCATAATGTGCTCTTCCTCCTCCTCCATGGTCTTTGCTGCTCCAACTGCTCCTGTAGGAGGTGCGTGAAACGCCTGTCATGGACCCTGCCTGGAGGATGATGCTCCTGCGTCGCCTACGGACCATCCTTCAGAGCCACCACCTTGGTTTCACCATCACATACTCCAATCGGCTCGTGATCTCGGGGGATGCATACCAAGTGGTCTCAATGGAGGGGCACACGCGTGCCCACCGCCTCCTCATGCTCCTCATCCAGATCCGCAAGGGTGAATACATCTGGATTTGAATCTTCTTCTTTCAGTGACTCATTGTAGGAGACGTAGAAGGTCTGGAGGAAATCTGGAGCTCTCTTCCGCTTTGCCTCGCATGCTTGGCGCGTTAGGTTCTCAAAATAGATTACGTCACGGCTGACAACATTCCTCTGCGAGTCCAATTCGTAGAACTCCCAGCCCTTCATGTTAGGGTTTTGTCCAATGAAAACTCCCCAGGATGCCTTGTTTGCCAGCTTCTTGCGGCGCTCCTTTGGCACATGGAAAAGTGCCATGCAGCCAAAGGTTCTAAGCATGCTAATGTCAGGCTTGTCACCATGCCATGCCTGAAACGGCGCCATGTCAGGTAGCGCCACATGTGGTACGCGATTGCGTACCCAAACTACTTGCCTCAGTGCATAAGGCCACCATTTGCTGCTGAGCTAAGCACAAAGAAGCATAGCCTTCAACGTCTCTTGCATTTGTATGGTTTGCTCTTTCAACCACACCGTTCTGCTGTGGTGTGTAGGCTGTTGAAAACTGCTGTACAATCCCCATGTCCTCTAGATGAGACATGAATTCTCCGCTCGTATACTCTCCGGCATTGTCTGAATGTAGGACTTGTAACTTTGTATTGCCTTGCCTCTCTGCCATCGCCAGCCATTTGGTGAAGTAGGTGGGGGCTTCATCTCGAGTCTGTAGAGGATAGCTCCACACAAAATATGTCGTGTCGTCGACAAACAAAAGAAAGTATCGGTGGCCTCCATAGATGGTAGCTGTTGGTAGTGGTCCACATATGTCTGTATGGACCAGCTTGAACTTCTGGCTGATGTCACACTTTGGGGCAGGAGGGAACATCTGTTGTAGAAGCTTTGCACACACAGAGTCCTCGCATGGCTGCGTTATTTCCTTGCTCCCATTATCCTTGATGTCGAGGCCGTTGACTTGCTCCTTCTTGTGCATTGACTGCAAAAACTGACTGTTTACGTGGCCAAATCGTTTGTGCCACAAAGCGAGGTCTGCACCAGAGCCTTGGTGGAGACTTGGTGTTGCAAATGACGATTGGAGTTTGTCAGACGCTGGAGCTCGGAAATCCAGCTCGATCATGCCATGTGGTAGGAGACGACCTTCCGTGAAGGTCTCGCCTTCACAGGTCTTCAAGGCAACATGCCCTCTGTTGCTGATGACGCGTGCACCTCTCTTCATGAGCTGCCCTGCTGAGAGGAGGTTGACAGCAATCTCAGCTATGTAGAGCATGTCTCCAAACTTGACTTGGGCACCTTGGAACCCTGTCACTGTCATTTTTTCCTTTCCTAGCACTAGAACTTGCTTGTTGTTGGCGATTGTGGTGAAGGCCTTGGAGTAGGGTAGGAGTTCTTGGAGGCACGTCTTGTCGAAAGTGATGTGGGAAGTGCACCCACTATACAGGTACCACACGTAGGTTGAGCGAACCAGCTCATTGCTTTCCGTGTTTGACTGCTAAAACACAGACCCCATGTAGTCATATTGCTTGCTTGTGCCGCCCTCCTTTGCTTGTTTCTGTGGCCCCTTGTCTTGCTTCTCGGCATGGTGCAATGTTTCAACACTCTTCTTCTCCCCCTTTCCTCCTCAGTTGCTTGCTTGCTTCATCCGTCTCGCTTGCTCCTCATCCCATAGATGCTTTCTACAAAACTTCTTCATGTGCGCTGGCCTACTACAAGTATGGCATTCATATGCAGGGCGTGATCCTGGCCGCTGGTCACGCGAGCTTCGCCAGCTTACGTTTGGCTTGGACTGGGCAGAAGAATGGTCTGAGGCAACTTCATCAGCGCCTAGCTGTTTCGTGATGGCTGAGTAGAGCTGACTGTAGCGTTGACACCTTGGTACATTGTGTTGGTGAGAATGCGTTCTTTCTCTTTTGCCTGCTGGCGGTCACACTGCTCAGTGAGATGCATCTTGCAGATGTATGCTTTGGTCTGTTCACTGTCATGCTTGAACTTAAGCACTTTGCGCATGTCATCCCAGTCACCAATTTGGCCATTGAGGAGGAATGTCACAAAGATGGGTTCTGATACTAGTGCATCTGTCACTACAAGCTGGTCACGTAATGACTTTGCTTTGTTGATGTACGCCTCAATACAGTCAAAGTTGTTGAGACTGATGTGTGAAAGTTCTGTCAGGAGGCGGGATTTGAAGGTAGAGTTGCCATGTGAAGAGGTGGGATTTTCCATGTCCTCAAATCCCACCTTGTGACAGAACGTTCACACATCAGTCTCAACAGCGTCGACTGCATTGAGGCGTACATCAACAAAGCAAAGTCATTACATGACCAGCTTGTAATGACAGATGCACTAGTATCAGAACCCATCTTTGTGACGTTCCTCCTCAATGGCCTAACTAGTGACTGGGATGACGTGCGCAAAATGCTTAAGTTCAAGCATGAGAGTGAACAGACCGAAGCATACATCTGTACGATGCATCTCACTGAGCAGTGTGACCGCCAGCTGGTAAAAGAGAAAGAATGCATTCTCACCAACACAATGTACCAATGTGTCAACGCTACAGTCAGCTCTACTCAGCCATCACAAAATTGCCAGGCGCTCATGAAGTTGCCTCAGACCATTCTTCTGCCCAGTCCAAGCCAAACGTAAGTTGGCGAAGCTCGTGTGACCAGCGGCCAGGATCACGCCCTGCATATGAATGCCACACTTGTGGCAGGCCAGCGCACATGAAGAAGTTTTGTAGAAAGCATCTATGGGATGAGGAGCAAGCAAGACAGATGAAGCAAGCAAGCAACTGAGGAGGAAAGGGGGAGAAGAAGAGTGTTGAAAAATTGAAGCATGCCGAGAAGCAAGAGAAGGGGCCAGAGAAACAGGCAAAGGAGGGAGGCACAAGCAAGCAATATGACTACAGGGGGTCTGTGTTTGAGCAGTCAAACACGGAAAGCAACGAGCTGGTTTGCTCAACGTACGTGTGGTACGTGGATAGTGGGTGCACTTCCCACATCACTTTCGACAAGACGTGCCTCCAGGAACTCCTACCCTACTCCGAGGCCTTCATAAAAATCGCCAACAACAAGCAAGTTCCAGTGCTAGGAAAGGGCAAAATGACAGTGACAGGGTTCCAAGGTGCCCAAGTCAAGTTTGGAGACATGCTCTACATACCTGAGATTGCTATCAACCTCCTCTCAGTAGGGCAGCTGATGAAGAGAGGTGCACGTGTCATCAGCAACAGAGGGCATGTTGCCTTGAAGAGCTATGAAGGCGAGACCTTCACCGAAGGTTGTCTCCTACCACATGGCATGATCGAGCTGGATTTCCGAGCTCCAGTGTCTGACAAACTCCAATCGTCATTTGCAACACCAAGTCTCCACCAAGGCTCTGGTGCAGACCTCGCTTTGTGGCACAAAGGATTTGGCCACGTAAACAGTCAGTTTGTGCAGTCAATGCACAAGAAGGAGCAAGTCAACGGCCTCGACATCAAGGATAATGGGAGCAAGGAAATAACGCAGCCATGCGAGGACTCTGTGTGTGCAAAGCTTCTACAACAGATGTTCCCTCCTGCCCCAAAGTGTGACATCAGCCAGAAGTTGAAGCTGGTCCATACAGACATATGTGGACCACTACCAACAGCTACCATCTATGGAGGCCACCGATACTTTCTTTTGTTTGTCGACGACACGACACGTTTTGTGTGGAGCTATCCTCTACAGACTCGAGATGAAGCCCCCACCTACTTCACCAAGTGGCTGGCAATGGCAGAGAGGCAAGGCAATACAAAGTTACAAGTCCTACATTCAGACAATGCCGGAGAGTATACGAGCGGAGAATTCATGTCTCATCTAGAGGACATGGGGATTGTGCAGCAGTTTTCAATAGCCTACACACCACAGCAAAACGGTGTGGTTGAAAGAGCCAACCATACAAATGCAAGAGACATTGAAGGCTATGCTTCTTTGTGCTCAGCTCAGCAGCAACTGGTGGCCTTATGCACTGAGGCAAGTAGTTTGGGTACGCAATCGCGTACCACATGTGGCGCTACCTGACATGACGCCATTTCAGGGATGGCATGGTGACAAGCCTGACATTAGCATGTTTAGATCCTTTGGCTGCATGGCACTTTTCCATGTGCCAAAGGAGCGCCGCAAGAAGCTGGCAGACAAGGCATCATGGGGAGTTTTCATTGGACAAAGCCCTAACATGAAGGGCTGGGAGTTCTACGAATTGGACTCGCAGAGGAATGTTGTCAGCCGTGACGCAATCTATTTTGAGAACCTAACGCACCAAGCATGCGAGGCAAAGCGGAAGAGAGCTCCAGATTTCCTCCAGACCTTCTACGTCTCCTACAATGAGTCACTGAAAGAAGAAGATTCAAATCCAGATATATTCACCCTTGCGGATTTGGATGAGGAGCATGAGGAGGCAGTGGACACGCGTGTGCCCCTCCATGGAGACCACATGGTATGCGTCCCCCGAGATCACGAGCCGATTGGAGAATGTGATGGTAAACCCAAGGTGGTGCCTGTGAAGGATGGTCCGTAGGCGACGCGGGAGCATCATCCTCTAGGCAGGGTCCACGACAGGCGTTTCACGCACCTCCTATAGCAGCAGTTGGAGCAGGAAAGAGCAAAGGAGGAGGAGGAAGAGCACATTATGGCCATCACAACATGTTTGGTGTACAACGAGGAGGCAGACGTTCTCGTTGACTTCACAACCACCTACCTCACTGCCCTCGTGACTTCGACGAAAGAACTACCTCTAGAGCCAAGGACTCTAAAGGAAGCTCTCAATGGAGAGAATGCAACTGAGTGGAAAGTCGCATTGGATGTGGAGTATGGGAGCCTCATGGAGCAAGGCACATGGGAGCTCGTGGAACTACTTGCAGGCTCACGACCTGTTGGATTCAAGTGGGTCTTCCGCATCAAGACAGAAGCTAATGGCAATATCAACAAGTTTAAGGCCTGTCTTGTGGCAATGGGGTTTTCACAAGTAGAGGGGAAAGAATTGGACTATGAAGTGCAGCAGCCTGACGTAAAGAACGCTTTTCCGCACGGGGAGATGGACACGATTGTGTTCATGAAGCATCCAGAGGGTTATGATGATGGCAGTGGACGAGTGTGTAAACTAGTCAAAAGTTTGTACGGCCTCAAACAAATTCCACTTCTGTGGTATCGCAAGCCTCAAGGACATTCGGCTTCCATCCGTCAGCGTACGACAATTGGTTGTTTCTCCACAGGCCGTCAAAAGAAGAAAAACCTGACTGTTATGTTCTGGCCTATATTGATGACATCTTGATCATCGGCACATCAGCCACCTTCATCAAAGCCACAGCAACGGCCATGGCAAAGGAGGTCAACGTGGCACTCATGCCAAGTTTCAAGTTCTACCTTGGCATGAACATCAAGCATGATCGCACAGCTCGGACGCTTGAATTGAGCCAACAGACCTTTGCCACAAAGGTGTGTGAACGATTTGGTGTACTCGATCGACACGTGCCAACTCCTCTCACTTAGCAGCAGATGAAGCATCAAGGACCAAGGGGGAGGAGTGAGACAGACTATCGCAGCAAAGTCAGCTCATTGATGCATGCTGCGAGCTGTACACGGCCAGATCTACAGTTTGCAGTCAGCAACCTCGCACGTAGTAACAAGACATGCTCAGAATCAACGTACAAGGAGCTTGATCGGGCCCTCGGATACCTCAAAACCACAAGCGATGCTAGCCTCAATGTTGGCAACGCACGTGATCTGGAGCTGCAGTGTTATGTAGATGCTGAATTTGGTGGAACCAAGGAGGACCGACGCAGCACGACATGATTTGTGTGCCTGCTCGGTGGTGGAGCCAAATCATGGACAAGCAAGACACAAAACCTGATCAGCCTCAGCTCTGCAGAAGCTGAGTATGTGGCTGCTACATCGGCTGCACAAGAAGTCACGTATCTACGCAACCTCCTCGAGGATATCGGTTTTCCACAAGAGAAGCCGACGCAGGTTTTTGTGGACAACAAACCTGGAATCGACCTGGCAAATTGGACCATGTTTGAGGGTCGAACCAAGCACATCGACATACGCGGGCATTGGATCCATTCAAAAGTACAAGATGGCACGATTCAGCTCTCGCACGTGACGGAGACGAGGGAAGCTACAGACTTCTTGACAAAGAATCTCCCAAAAAAAATCTACAAATGCTCGCAGCATTGTGGACTTACCACAATTGTGTTCTCGTAGTACGCCCTGAAGAACGGCAAAAAAAACGGCAAGTGGAAGTCAAACATCGAACAATGTGCCATCGGCACCTCGTTCAGCATACCAACAACTATCACCTGTTTTATGGTGCAAGTGGGTGAGAAAATTTCCACTACAGCAAAGAGGGGAAGCACGGAGAAATCTGTGCAGTCAAAGGACAAAGTTTCTAGAGATTCTGACCATTAGCCTTGATTTCAGCAGTTGCTGGACTCGAACAGGTTCGCTAAGAACGCAGACCAAAACGCGACTGAGTCTCTGCAGGAGCGAAAGATGTACCAGTGCGATTCTGCGGGTCGTTTTTGCAAAAAAGAAGAAAAAGGACAGCGCGATGATGCAGCTCCTTGCCGATAAGCTCGCTCGCTAACGATAAAGCTGAAAGCGACTGCGCGGTTACGGTCGCAGAGCGCGGCCACCGTGATGCAAGCAGGTGCCATCGCAACAGTAGGCGCGACAAAGAGGGGTGCTGTGCAAGAAGTGAGCGAAGCAAGCTCGCTTGCACTCGCAGCATGCGCAGTGCGAGCAAGGGGTCTCGCC